>SRPY01000142.1:0-56110 GCA_018360145.1 Claviceps africana
ATAAATAAATAATTAATTTATAATTAAAATCTAATTAAATATAACTTAAAGTAATAATAAAAATTAATATTAAAATAATTAAAATTTATTTTAAATATTTTAATTACTATTACTATAGATAAGGTATTAGCTAAGTAAATGCTTATATAAATAATAAAGTTTAGTTATTTTCCTAAGTAATTTAAACTTAAAGTTTTAATATTTTAAGTTATAGCTTTACTCTTTACTCCTTATCTTTATATATTATATCTCTTTAAATTGCTTTTACCTTTACTTATACTTACTTAATATTTACTTAGCGCTTTTATATATTTATAGTACTTTAGCCTTAAAATTATATTATAAGTTATTATAAATTTAGCTTTAAACAGTAACTATTATATATATTTTAGTATATATATATAATTTTATTTAAATTTAATTTAAGATTAATTTATATACCTCTTTTTTACACTTTTTATATATAACTATAACACACTACTTAATATTATACTATAATTTAATATAGTATCTTTATTATTATTAAAATTAAAGTCTAATAAAAGTGATAAGAAGTGCCTTAGTTTAGAAATACTTAGGCTACTTCTATATAAACTTATTTAACTTTATATATTATTAAAGTTAAAATTATCTTTAGGTGTAGAACTTAATAATAAAAGTTATTTATATTAGTGTTATTGTTTTTACTCTATAATAAATTAGTATAATATAGTAAATTAACTTTATATATAGTATAGGGCCTTACTTTTCCTACTTTTTTAATTTATAAACCTGCCTTATAATAATATATTACAATAACTTATCTATATTTAAAACCTACACTTTACCCTATCCTTCTAAATTATATTTTAATTTAATTTATAATAGGATTTTACTATATAAAGTAAAGGGATATATTATTTAGATTAGTAATAAGTATTAAAATATAAAATTTCTACTATATTATTGTTTAAGGCAAGTAAGTTCTAATTATCTATAGGCATTTATATTGCTCCTTAGTATAAATTAGACTGAATTATAGAGCGTTATTTATGCTATACCTAATCACTTATATTTAGCTATTCTTCTATAAATATATAATTAAATATCTATAATAAAAAATAAAAAAAGCATATACTTAAAATTAAGCTATATAGCTTATTATATTATATAATTAACTTTACTTTTAATAAAGAAAGTAATTACTTATACTTTCTAAAAGGCTTTATATCTATATATAAATAATATTTTTCTACCTTATATTAAAAATATATATAGTAAAAGCAAATATATTATTACACTTACTACTTTTAATTATACCTTTCTTAATTAATATAATTCTTAAGATATAGCCTTAATTCTATAAAGTATTAGTAATTTTATTTATATAAATAAAAAAAAAAATACCTTATATATATTACTAATCTTAGTCTACTATTACTTTAATAATATAAGGAATATTTAATATAGATTATAATAAAAGATATTTCTACTATACCTTAATATAAAACTTTTAAAATAAAATTTTAAATACTATATAGAATATATAATAGTATATATTATATATTTCGCTATTTATAAAAACCTAGAGAAGGGAAATAGCTATATTTTATTTTTAATAATAAATAAATATAATAAATATAAAGAACAATACCTTTTTTAAGTATAGGGCTATACTATACTTAAATAATTTTAATATTCCTTAATTTATAAAGGTATTTATAATTTACATTAAAGGAAAATTAATTTATTTAGGTATTTTACTATTATAGTGTTTATTATTTATAAAAGTAGATAACTATTTAATATATACTATTATTAATAAAGTATTGTATTTACTACTTTATTAGTAAAATATAGAGTAAAAATAGAAGATAATAACTTATTTAATATTTATTTTATTATTATTTTAGGTATTTATAAAAGATAGTAAGTTATAATAATTCTAAAGGGAAGAGAATAATTTACTTTTTCTAAAGAATTATATAAAGGTAATTAGTGTTAATAAAACTATAATATATATTAATAAAATATTTACCTTTATATTTATTAATAAATTATATAAGCTTTATTAATTTAAGAAATATATTTATATTAAATTAATTTTAATTAAAATTAAAATTAATTCTAAATAGAATTTATAATAAAATATAAACTATATATTTAAATTAGTATATAGTTTATTAATATATTAAATAATATATATAAGGCTTAATATAATTAATAAAGGGACTTTATTTAATAGTAATAAAGGGTATTAATACTTACTATAAGAATATAAAATTATTTAAGGTATTATTTTAAGATATAAAGAAATAAAAATATTAAATATAATATTATATATTAATTACTTAAGTATATTATCTCTTTAAAGATAATTATAATTTATAATAAAATTAGTTAAATATTATAATACTATAGAGAATTAAATATTTACTATATATTGTTTTTTTTATATATTATTAATAAAAAAAGAGCATTTTTCTTTAAAATCGCTAATATATATATCCTTAATAATGCTTTAAATAATATTATAGTAATTAATAAATTTAAGTTTTATTAAATTAAAAAAGTGGTTTAAGGTTTAATTAAAGTTTTCTATATATTAATTAATATAATAGATATATAGTTATTAAAATTATATAATTTCTTTATATTTTACTTATTTTATAATTAATTAATAGAAATCTTAAAAGGGATAGTATAATATCTTTTATTAAAATTTATTTTAAATAGAAAATACTTAACTAAAAAAAAAGAAAATATTAATATTAAATATAAGCTTATATTAAAAAGAAAAAATATACTTAATTACTCTTTTCTTTATTATTATAGTTAAGATATTTTCTTTTATTTTTAATATAGTATTTAGTATTTTAAATATAATAACTATATATTTAGTATTATATAAAATTAATATAAAATTTAAGTAAGCTTTACTATTAATGTATTTATATTAATAATATTTTATTAAAATAACTCTTAATATAGTATAAATAGTAATAGTAGCTTTTTTATATTAATATATACTATATTAAATAATATTTTAAGGCCTTTTAAGGTTAATTAATAATAATACTTTAGTTAAAATAATATAAATAATGCCTTTTAGCTTTATATATAGTATTTTTAAAATTATTATAGTATAGTATACTTTAAATATAAATAAAATATTTTAATAAAAAGAGAATATAGTATTTAATAATCTTTATTTAAAGAGAATAAATAGTTTATTATTTAAGTATATTTAATTTATTTTTAGTTATATAGAAGAAATAATTAAATTAAAAAAGATATATACTTAATTTTAAAGTGTATACTTTAATATAAAAGTTATAATATCTTTAATATTTAAATTATTATTATTTATTAAAGAATTATTTTTATTTTATATAAAATTATTATAAATAAATAGAAAATTTAGAAAGGTATTATTATTTATACTATTTAGTATATTATTTAAAGATAAAGTTAATACTATTAAAAAGTATAATAAAAGAGGTTATTAAAACTAATTTACTTAGCTTTATATTAAATTAATTTTAAATTAATTTTAAATAAAATTAAAATAAAATTAGCTATAGATATTTAGTATATAAATTAAAAAAAAAATACTTTTAATATATATAGGCCTTAAGAAATAGATATAGGCCTTAAGAAATACTATAGCTAATTAAATTATAATGCATAGCTCCACCGGTTTCCTAGGTCAACTAAGGTACGACACCCTAACCCAGCTGAGCTACTCGCAAAAACCCCAGCTGAGCTGTAGACTCGGGACCGACAAACGCCCTCCGCGGTCGATCCGCAGTCCATTCCAACAAAGGGCGCAACCTTCCCCCACCCAGCCGCGATCCCATCTGCAAATCATGAGATAAAAAAAATAAAAAAAACCGTCGGACACCCCTGACATGGTCCATTCGGTACCCGGTGGCGCTCACCATGCATACGGCCTCGGGTCTGCATCTGCATCTGCATGGCGCTCGCGAGCGCATCCGCCCGGATCGGTAGTCGCGGGCTCTCAAAAAGCAGGATTTCGTCACGCCGGCTCGAATCCCATGCAGCCACGCCAAGGGGCGGCATCATCTCGTCCACACCTTGGGACGCACAACTTCCCTTCCGGGCGTCGCGCAGCTTTTCGTCATGTGGCCCGCGTCGGACAGCCGAAGAAGCTGACTGGCATGGACAAACCAGGGGCACGTTTCCCTTCTCTCTCTCTCTCTCTCTCTCTCTCTTTTTGTTTCTTTTTGTGTTTTTTTACACTTTTTTTTTTTTGCCCCGTCTCCTTTTTCCCCTCTTACGGGAGCCATGGCTTGTTTTTCTCCGGTGTGGCATCTTGGACGCCGGGCCCTGGTCCCTCGGGAGTCAAGTACTAGGTTGCTTGCTGTCTTTGTCCTGACCTGACCCGACCCGACCTGACAAGTGACGTGTAATCTGTCGAGTGCTCGCTTCCTCCCCCTTTGTCTTTCAGGGTCCATCTCTTTGGGTACCGAGAGGGTCATGGCTCCGGGACCCTTTTTGCCTGCCTGCTATTTCTATGTACAATGTATGTCCTCGACTACCCGCCCATATTGCTTCGGCAGCTCATTGGGAGTCACTCGAGACCGCTCCAATAAGGTGTTGTGACATGGGTACGGAGGTGCAGCACTCGCGACGTTTTTGTCTCAACAACTACAGGGTACACACGGTATGGTGGGTGATGAGACACAAAAAAAAGGACAAAAAAGACAAAAAAGACACATACACACACACAAAAAGCAGTGAAATGAAAAACATTGTCATCAAGCTTGCAACAGGCCATGAGCCTCATTGCCGTCTTGTTCCAGCGCAGAGTCCCTCTGTATTAAATTCGCATTGCACACGTATACACCTCACTTTGATGCATCATCTGTCATGTCTTCCCCTCCCCCCGTGCAAGGGCCGTCATCCCATCCTCGCCCATTCTACCGGGCTTTTCGTCCCTTCGCCGCCGCCCTAGTCTTCGTCATCCACCTTGTCGGCGACCATATCTTTGGCGGTGTTGATGACCTTTTCAGGCGGTCGTTCCACCGGCATGGCTGGACTGCTCATGCCGCCCGCTATGGGACTCATCTGGCCGCTTTCAGGGACGCCGCCCGCCGCACCACCGGGAGTTCCGCTGACTTTCAAGGGGGTCTGCATGACATCCGGAGAGGAAGGCAGCAATTGAGCATCCAGCCCGGGAATATGGATCCGCTTGGCTTCGTTCTGGTATGCTGCCGGGATGATTTCAATTATCTCGTCCCGAGGGAATGTGAGCGTCGGGATTTCCCTGGTAGAACAGTGCATGAGATAGGCGTAGAGGACACGCAGGACGGACTCATGAGCGATGATGAGGAGGTCGTTCTGCTCTCGCTCGAGTTCCAGGATGATGGGCTCCAGCCGGACGGCAAGGTCGTGGTAAGACTAAACAGCAGTGAATATTTTTCTTCTCCCCCCTCCTTCTTCTCTCCTCTCTTCACCAATGGAAAATAAAATGGGTGCCGCGCAACCACCTCGTTGACCTGGGGTTCAATGGGGACGTGGGTACATGTCTTGTGTAACCTTACCTCAGCTCGGGGCCACCTGTGGTGGTAAGGATCCAATTCATGCTTTTCAGCCTCCTCGGGGTACATCTTTGACAGCATGCGTTCCGGTATGTTTTCGAAAAGTCCGGGGTTGATCTGGCTCATCTGCGACCGTTGCCGTACCTTGTAGCCCTTCTCCCGGAGGTAATCGGCCGTCTGAACCGTACGCATTCGCGTCGAGGTCCACACCGTCAGTGGTCGAAGGGGGAGGAGCTGTCCCTCGCTCTTCTCCACCTGCTCTGCGTGTTCTTGTTGTCGGTGCTTCAGCAGCGCCTCGGACATTTTCTCTGCGTACGTCTTGCCCAGCTCCGATAGGGGTGCATCAGCCTTGTAGGAATCCTCCTCCTCGGTTGTGCCTGCGCGGACAAAAAAGGTGGTCCGCGATTTGATGTGTAGATTGGTCAGGTAGAAGACGATTCTATGGGAAAGATAGTTGAAACTGACGTTGTTGTAGAAGAACTTGGCGCCGGCATTGATCATCTTGATGTAGTTGAGCTCAGCCTCGTCCATTGTTTCGAAGACCGGGATGCGCATTTCTATGCGTTTCAGATACAACTTGGCGGCTTCATCGGGATCCATTCCCGCAAACTAGCCAGAGACGTTAGCCAGTGTACCCAGGTCGGGCAAGTAACAGGGCGGTCTTTACGTCCGGCGATGATATCTTGACGTTCCTCGCATTTTCGCGGAGAATTCGCTCATCATCCACAAACGACTCGATAAAAAGCGTCTGTTTTTTTTTTTTTTTAAAAAAAAAAAAACCACATGGACATATGAACACACAAAGAAAAAATGATCAGCCAGGCTCAGTAGGTCGGTCGGCGGCATGTATGCTTGGGCGTCTCCTTTTACCTGAACGTCATGTTTGGCCAGTTCCTTGGCAAGGGCACGGCGACCGTTGGCCGTGGGATTGACGGCGTCGTATATGGCCACTTGGCCGTTTTCGTGGTTCAACCACGCATAAATGTCTTCGCGGCACTTCTTGAGTATCTTTTGGCGGAGAACGACAGACGACGGCGAGGCGTTTGGGAAAAAGTAGTCTTGCGGTACCTGTCCTTCGGGACCAATGGTGGCACGACGGTAGTCGCCGAGATGGAAGATGCGCGTTTTGACACCCAGCCACTGCAGATACCGAGCCAAGGAGACACAGATGTGGCTATTTGCTCTCAAATAAGACACTGACTTGATTTGGATTTTCCGGATGCGTACAATTTCGTGGTTTCTGGTACTTACGTCTTGCCCCGCGCCGGCGGGCCGACCATGACAATGGCGATTCTACCCGAATGGAACAACCGGCCAGACATGGTACTGTAGAGCTGGGCCGGGGCCAGGTTCTCGTTTTCCGTCACGTCATGAATGCCGTCGATGAAGGTCGAGCTTTTCCGGCGGTACCGCGGCGCGTTGGCCGCAATCTCGGCGGTGCTGGCCCACGTTAGCCGTGCCATGCAGCAAGTTTCAAGATTCAAGATTCCACAACTCCATCACCGCAGTTGCTCGAAGAAGGAGGTTCATGGAATTTCGCAAATGCGGACTGGTGAAGAAACCCACAGCAGTGTATCCATTGCGTATAATCTCCCGGGATTTCAGGCGGTATAGCTTTGCATTGGACGTCTAGCTTTGATCTCGAGACGGTTTGTCGAGCTCTCACGGCGGACGGGCACGATGATACGCAAGGACAAGACGGTGGATGAGGGAAGTGGTGTTGGTTGTACCACGTGATGGTGCAGCGACGTCGTCGGGCCTTGGCCGAAATCGTTGTGAGGGGCGTGAATGGTGCCTGCCGCCGACTCCCGATCACGGATCCGGTCGAGCGATTTGCAAAGAAAGCCGGTCAACCGCTTTCACGGACCGGAGCGTGCCACCACAGGACAAGAGCAGACTTTCGGTGCCAGATGATCAAGCACAAGTTTATTATTATGATGATGATGATGGAGGAGCACCCGTGACACCAACCATGAGACTCATCCATCCATCCATCCATCCATCCATCCATCCATCCCCCCCATTTCGCGACTTGCTCTTCTTGATTGTCTGCAGGGTAAGCAAGGTACAACTAGATGTGGGTCCATCCATGAGAGTTTGCCGGGTAAGACTCGGTAGCAAAGCCGACGGGGCCGGATCATCGAGTGCTCCGTCAAACCGCTGCCAAGGTGGCATCACTCCAACCACCAGCCAGCCAGCCAGCGTTGCAACAGGAAAGCAGCGGCCACAGCCAAGCGGGCCTTTTGCCAGCTCCGAAAATTATTCTCCAGCTCCATTCTCCTTCCCACGCCCGCGCCGCTCGTCATCGCTTCACCCGGCACCCCAATCCGGTGTCAATTTGCCTCAGCTCAAAGGCCTCGCCATAGCCCTGCGAATTGTCCTCTTGGTTCTTCATCGAGGCCTCCTTTCCTTGTCTCCGTCACCTTTCCCCAACCCTTGGACCAAAGTGGAGGCCGAGGCGACTCGAGCCCTAGACCGCATCACCATGGCTGCTCAAATAGAGTCGATACGATCTCTTCTCTTTTCCAACCCCATTACCGCCGCCGTCGGCGATGCGCTCAACTCCTTCTCCGAGCGCAGAGCGAAGCTCGGCCTTGCCAACCCCGGAAACGTGGAGAACCTGGCCAAGGAAGTGCAGCGCGATGTCATGCTCAACAACTACATGTTCACGGGGATTCGCGCCGACCTGACCAAGATATTCAGCATGGCGCCCCTTTTCCAAGTCTCTCACCAGTTCGCCCTGGGCGAGCGCATCAACCCGTACACGTTCGCCGCCATGTTTGGGACCGGCAAGGTATGTAGCACGTGCATTTCCCGGCAACCGCACGTCGCCTCGTGTCTTTGTTCCCTGGCCATGGCCCATGGAGAGGGGGAAAAACTAACGAAAGACAATGTCTGAAAAGGTCTTCTGCCAAGGCAACATCGACAACGAAGGTTCACTCTCCGGGCGATTCAACTTCCGGTGGACCGACAAGCTGGTGTCCAAGTCGCAGCTCTCCATTTCGCCCGGCGGTCAAGACATGGCACAGTTCGAACACGAGTACAATGGTGACGACTTCAATGCATCCCTCAAGATGCTGAATCCCTCTTTCCTGGAAGGCGGCCTGACGGGCATTTACATTGGAGGCTATCTTCAGTCTGTCACCCCCAGACTGGCTCTCGGCATGGAAACCCTCTGGCAACGACCTGCCTTGAGCCAGGGCCCCGAATGTGCCGTGTCTTACTGCGCCCGCTACAAGACCGAGGACTGGATTGCCACCGCCCAGCTGCAAACTGCCATGGGCACCCTGAACACCTCTTACTGGCGAAAACTCTCGGACAAAGTTCAGGCTGGCGTTGATCTGAGCCTCGGCCTTGTTCCCACGCCCGGCGGCTTGATGGGCGGCGGCATTCAGAAAGAGGGTATCACCACCATTGGCGCCAAGTACGACTTTCGCATGTCGACCTTCCGCGCCCAGGTCGACTCCAAGGGAAAGCTCAGCTGCTTGTTGGAGAAACGTGTCGCCCCCCCGGTTATGATGACCTTTGCTGCCGACATTGACCACTTTACGGTTCGTTCTCTCACCGGCCCTTTCCCGGTACATGCTCTGTCTGTGCGCCGTGACTGACCAAAAACGTTTCCATGTGTAGCAACAAGCCAAGCTTGGCCTGGGAGTGTCGATTGAAGCTGCTCCCGAGGAGCTCCAAGACCAACAGGAGGCGCTGGGTGCGCAAACCCCGCCCAACATCCCATTTTAGAGCCGCTGCTTGAGTCGGAACATGACCCACGATAGAATGATGGGAACCCTCACGCCATGAACACCTAGTCATGATCATGATCAAAAAAGAAGGGACAGACTTCTAACCAAAACAACAACGGGGGCTTTTTTGGTGGTTCGTATCGTCTGCCAAGGCTGGCAGCGCATGGAAGAGAGAAAGACCTTTCCACACGCCCTTTCATCACCCCCTCTTTTTTTGTCTTCTATCCGTTGTCTTATTAGCCTCAACAAAGACACCTGTTCTAGCCTTGTCGAAGACAGTTGAAACCTTGTGCCAACACACCGCGACCACATCCCTTGGAAATCAAATCAAATCATCTGACAATCTGTCAACTATTGGTTCGGCACTGGTTTCCTAGGTTCTCGCACCAAAAAAAAACATGAGTACCAATTGCGTCTAATTTCCCTTTTGCTCTTTATTCATTTGTTGATTCAGTCTTTTTCTACCTCACCCATAGACATATCCGCACGCATTTGTCACTTTTCATCGGGGGGGGGGGCTCCCCCGCGAAAGAGGATCAAGAAAACCGGTGGGAATGTGAAACGAGGAGGCAGGGCATGTTTACGAAAAAAAAAGAAGGGCAAAAAAAAACTAAAAAAAAAAAAAAAAAACTACTGGAAAATCTGAATCAAGCCAAAGCGCGCCGGCTTTTCCTTGAATCAACATCATGTATGATTGCAGAAAGCCGGTCTGTAACCATTGTGTATATTAGTATAAAAGTTGTCGAGGCTGTGGAGGGCCTGAACGCTGCATGTGGCCTACGTGGGCATGAGGGATGGATGTGGTCAGACGTAATGGGTAGTTACCGACAAAGACACGAACACATATGGAATAAGGGTCTTGCGGAGTCGATGAGCCGTCTCGCTCGTGCAAGGCGTGTCTTGCAGCGTGGGTTCACGAGCGGCGCCTGCGTCTGCTTTTGTACATGGATTTTGACGCAGAACCACCGAGTTGTACATCTTTCACGGCCAACAGTGGTCATGGGTCAAAAACATACGGACCTGCAGTCATGGTTCACGGCATGAAAAGGCTCCGTTGTCCAATTAAATAAAAAAAAACTCCGCAATGTTGCCTTCGGGTACATGGCGAGGCATGCTACAGGCCAGACCATGTCCCGTGTAAGCAAACGGAAAACGCCTGGTATCTTCTTCTAATAAAAAAAAACAACGAAAGAAATGCTCCCACCACGAGAACCCCATACCAGGGTCCAGGTTTCTCGTTTCTCATTCTCATGATTCGTGCCCGATGACGCGTGTGCGCGGATGGGGAAAGAGGGGGGGGGGGTTGGGGGTTCTTATCCCAGTGCGAGGGCGACGGTGTTGGCACGCACAAACATAGATTTCTATATAAGCATGCATTGTCGCTCTGGCTGTTCGTCCTGGCTGCCCTTGTGCTTGTCGGCCCTTTCCTTGTCCTTTGCCTTGCCGCGATGCTTGTGTTGTTTCTCCTTATCCTTGACCTGTGGTGATGCATTGAGCGGCTTCTCTCCCTCGGCGGGCGAATTTGGACGCGTGACGAGTGCGTCGGAGATGGAGCCAGTAGAGGTGGCTGCTGACACCTGTAAAGTATTGGCCAACGAAGGCTCGGCGAGGACTTCTCGACTTGGTTTCATGAGACCTCCGAACCGGGTCATGGTGAAGCTGATGCGCCTCTCGCCGGATTGACTCGGTGTTCGACTCTGCCGACCGAGCGTGAAGCGGGATGCAGCGCGGGACAACCGCGAGGCTGATGGTTCATCCGCGGGCGCAAGGACGGGTGAGTTGGCGCCAGGAGTGACGACTGGCGACTCGGTGTTGGCCATGCTTTCCCGACGCGAATCGCTCAGGAGACTGCCCGTGTGGGACGTGGACCAGATGCTGCCGCGCGCCGACTTGTCGAAATCCGCAGACAGTCTAATGCTGGGCGGTTTGCTGTGCAGGCCTGCGCCGAGTCCCTGGGAGTCGTCGCGCTGGTGATTTGGGTCAAAACGAAACGGGGACCAAGAATGATCGTTGTGACTCAGGTCAATACTGTTCTTGGACTCGAGGTACGTGGGGGGATCGTGCTCCCTGCTGTCCATCGAGCACCGCACCATGTCGACGATGGGAACAATCTGATAGAAGAGCAGGTATGGCATCTCTGATCGCAGCGCCTGCTTGATGTCTTCCACATACGTCACGCGATTTTCAGCCTGTAAATCGTCAAACTTGAGCCACTGCGCCTCTTCATAGTCTGGAGGCGGATCAAAGTCGTGTCGCCGGTTTCCCGTCAGCAGCTTCGGGGCCACTCGCGCAAATGCAATGTAATGACCGCTATGAAGTGAGTCTCCGCGGTGGCAAACCGCCGATTGTAGGACAAGCTTGTACTCGGTGCTGAGACCATTGAGCTCTTCATCCAGCTCAGGACCCCCAGAGAACATGAATTGTGGCAGGCGCAGACTATCGGGGATGTCGATAAAGGTGTTGTATCGCTGCGGCTGACCAGATTCATCCATGGCGTATCGCTTAAGACAGATTCCAACCACCGGACGTTGATCAAATTTCAAGGCGACCTCGGAGTCACTTTGAGGTTCAGTTGGGGCCAAAGCATGCCAGGCTTATTTTTTTATGCCAAAAAAAAAAGGAACAAGGAAAAAAAGAGCGCACGTCAGTCAGATGGGCCACAAATAGCAGGGTTTGCTTCTGTTTTCTTTTTTTTTTGTTCTTAAATTTGCCAGGAGAAAAGTACTCACGAATAAGCCGAAAGAACTGCCAGGCAGGAATAGTGACCGCTTTGACAATGGTCGAACCCTCGCGTTTCGCTCCTTTGGCCATGTCACTATCCTCGGTCCCTGTTGGACGTCCGAGTTCATCCACCACCACCCTTTGTATTAGACTGGTTGATCTATGCCTAGCACTGGGACGTTTTGGCGGACTGAGCGCATTGTCGAGCTTGTTCGCTCCTGAGGACGCGTCTAGAAGGTTGATTTGCTCCGTATTCTTGAAGCCGGGCGATTCAATAATGTCTCTATCAGGAGATTCCCCGAGACATGGCTGCGATGGTGTAAGGGTAAGGTCAACGGGCGAAGAGACTAGAGAAGAGCTACCACCCTCTTCTGTTCGAACGAGTCTAATTGTGTTTTGATTTCGGAACGGGAATGAGGACGCGTCACCTGGCCCTTTGTCGTCGAAGCTGCCCTTTTTGCTCTCTTCATGATCTCTCAGGACATCAACTCGGGCATTGAAGTATTCTTCCAGACAATCCTCCAACTTGAGCCCTCGGCCTTCTGGATCTGGAGGGACTGCCAAATTCAACAAGCGCTCGTACACAACTTTGTGATCATCTTTGTCCTTCTTGCCTTGGTGGAACAGGTCTACTTGGAGCGAGAGAAGGGGTAGTTGCAACGTTTCTGTGAGGAAAGCAAATGCTTCCGATGTGTCTTGTTGCTCCAAGAGTCTGGCGTCCGGCCAACCACAATCAGCCATAGCATCCTGTATCAATTTTGTCTTATGACAATTCAAAAAAGTCAGTCGACAAGTTGCCGGCATGGCTTCGAATCACCACGGCCCCCTTCCCTGATGACTCACAAAATCGGTTCGAATAAGATTTCCTGAGCGCAACAAGTTGACCCATACCCGCAAGAGTATGACAAGTTTGAGTCTGGGATCTTCGATTGCGAAGTCTGTCTTGAGCATGCATTCGAATGCGTCGAGCTTGGAGAACATGGCAAAGAGGAGCGAGTCAAGATAGCATGTCACGTTGCCACGATTCTCTGCTCCGAGCATACGTATCATTGGATTGTAGGGCACAATGAGACCCGAAGCAGCTTTCCGTTCCGAAACAATGAAGTCCACTGTCTTTTGGACGTCGCCATCGCCGATGTTGCTCAACATGACATCCTTGATGTATTCGTCTGCAATATTTGTAACGTCTAGCGTCTCAAGGCGAGACTGGACTTGCCCTATCTACCGTACGGTTTGTTCGTTAGCCGTTATTCGTTTCAGCAGCGACGATGGTGGTGGCAGCCGGCAATCGAACCTTGACATGATCGGGCTCGAGTCGTTCGATGTCAGACTTTAGCAAGTGTTTCGTGACGTCTTTTTTGAACAAGGCGCGAATAGCTTCAACGGACAGTGGACGGACCTGAGCGAACCATGATCAGCGTTATGAGACCTGTAGCTTGGGTTCTGTGTAACCGAGCGAGACGCCAAGTATCCTAGACAATGAACATTGGCAAACAAGTTTGCGGGATGGAGACGGAACATGGCATCAAGTTGGATTCATTTCATCTGCCGGTACGAACTGTGAGAAGGGGAGCTCACCTTGTCCTTGTGGTCCGGTGAGACAGATTTACTCCGACGAGGGGTGGCATTTTTGTCCCGCAGGTTGAGCAACTTTCGAGGAAACTCTTTCATGGTTAACGGATGTCGCGAATTGTAACCTCGAGGGCGTTGTCGCAGAAGGCGACGGCGTGTAGATTAGTAGTTTCTCTTGAGCGAAGCCAAGCTTCGCAGACGTCTAGCGAGGCAGAAGCTGAAGTACAATGCCCATGGCAGCCTCGGGGGGGAAGAGGGGCAGGTGGGGGAGCGTGTTGGTCTCGAAAGGATGCGAAAGGCGCGAGTTTGCAGAATCGAACTATGAACCTTCTCAAGAACGGCTTTGGCAGGATTGAAGAGACGGAGGTCAACGCGAAACGAAGAGTGTCGTGGAGGATAGTAGAGGCCAAAGAATACGAAGTGTAAAGCGATGTCGCAAGTCCGGAGGAAGGGACGGGGAAGGGAATTGGACGATTGCTAAGCTCAAAGGATGCTGGATCTGGAAGAGGATTTTCGGTCCGCAGCTGGCGTCCAATGCTCTGGTCAGCGTACTTTGTTGTGGTATCCAGAACACATTGCCAAAACGTACAGCTGACTACATGGACATGGGACTCGACCAACCATGGATACCGTCCACATGTACATACATCTGTATGTACTTAATGTCATATGTATGTGTGCAAGCACGGAGAGGACACTGTCATCGTCTGCGGCAGAGGGGTGGGATAGGTCTGGGATGGGTCTCTGGGGAATAGATACGTCGAGGAACTGAGGCAACCGGGTCGCCGGATGGTCGCTCGACTGGACGGTCCAGGGTCAAGGGGTCGATGGATGAGGCGGGGTGGTTTAGGATTCAAGGTTGCCTGCACAATGCGGGCAAGGCCGGTTGCTGATTGGCCGGCGGCGATGGTTCTGGCGGCTCTATTCTGGCTGGCTTGGGTCCACCCAATTTGATGACGGGACATTTGTGCCTTGACATGTTGATCAACGATGTGGTCCAGTTTGGCCGTCTGTCCGTCCGTCCGTCCGTCCGTCCGTCCGTCCGTCCTATCACGACTGCCACGACTGCTACAACTCATCATGAAAAGAGACAAGACTCTTGTTGACAGCTTGTTCCATGGTGCGCGAGACTGCAGTCACCCGACCCAGGATCCACAAGACGCCGACCAACAAGCCGATCCTACGCGCACTGCATCTGCATCCGGGAGTCAGGACGAACAGAACATGTTCCTGTCGGCCTCGGAGCTATCTGTTGATGCAAAGGGAAAGCGACCGAGCCGTCTTGGCGCTGTGCTTATTGCCTGATTGCGTGTTCCCGCGGATGCCTAGGCGAAACACAGTCATGCTCCTCCACGTAGTCAGACGTGGAAATTTTCTCGAGAACCCCCATTCATGCTCTCGTCATGCTGTGCACATGACAGGCCCAGTGCGATGTGCTTCAGGATGACTTGGCAGATCTCATGAGCCGACCTAGTCTTCTTGGAAAAGGCAGTGAAGAGAGGTAGCCGGTAGACACGGACAAGAAAAAAAAACACTCTGATCCCCAGTGTTTTCGTGACGGTCCTGATGGGACGACGAGCTCTCTGTTCTTTCTCTCCGCGCAATCATCATCTAATCGACCAGATCGCGAGATCGGAACTCGTTGCTCTCAATGGCACAACCAACAACTGCACCGCCACGTGCTCGGGCGTGATTTGTGGCTTGACCCACCACAGCCACCTCCAGGCTGAGAAATTTCCACGCTCGCAGACCTCACAAGACGACATCAACCCAACGATCACGAGAGCTCCCATCTCGTCGCTTCCCTAGGAATCATGTCTGTGGCGCGCGAGAGTTTTCGCATGGCGAGGGTTCTTGCTGCGAGGCGACTGCCCTTGCAGACCACACAACCGTGCGCGAGGCGGTTTACGTCCACCGTCGCGGCCGACTCTCAAGCTTCCCATGCCGACCATTTGGCCGAATTGGAGTCAACAACGACATTTATCTCTCTCGCGCCATATCAGCAGTTAATTGACGAGTTCAAGTCTTCCACACCACAGAGCGCAAAGGAGCGAAAGCTTCCTGGAAGCCGGTATGTGCAAACATGCTCTCCCTCCATGCTGCGTGCGACTGTCATCTGCCCCTTCCTTCAGACGTCTTCCTCGCCCTCCTTGAGGACTACGATTGATGACGAGCCTACGAGAAATGCATCAAAATGAAACTGATTCAATCTTTTTTCTACGACCTTCAGATACCAATATCATCCCCCGAAATACTATCGCGGTCCTTTCCATCCCGTCCAGAGCCTGAAATCATCAGATCCCACTGCCCGCGACTTTGTCCCCGGCCCGTTGAGCTTCCCACGACTAAAGCATACTTACGACAGCACCATCGCACCAGACCTTATGACTATGACGTACCAGCACTTGCCTCCCGGGGTTGCAGCACCAGAATCGCAGAAGGGAACCCTGAGGCAGTGGGATGGCTCGTCTCCCTACCACAAGAATAGACCGCGTCGCGGTCCCCGCGGCGGCGGCTCCTCGAGGCTCGGCATACTCGAGAGGGATGTGAAGTGGAACAATATCCCCGAAGTTGAGGCCGTCACCATTAACGCCTACGCCCCCATGTCCTCTCAGAACAAGGAGTACCTGCATGTGGCGCGGGCCGTCGTCCAGGCCATCAGCGGCGCATTCCCCGAAGTCACAACCGTCAAACATAACGTCGTTCAATGGGGCGTCCGCAAGGGCGACAAGGCCGGTGCCAAAGTGACGCTGCGCGGCGGCGCGGCCTACGACTTTGTCGACAAGTTGGTCACGCTGGTGTTGCCCAAGATCAAGGACTGGCCGGGCATCAATGCCTCCACGGGCGATGATTCGGGAAATTTGGCCTTTGGCATGAAACCTGCCTGGATGGCGTTTTTTCCCGAGATTGAGTTCAACTACGATGTGAGATGGTTTTTTTTTCCTTCTTCGCATTCTTCTTATACCTTTTCCCCCCTTTTCTCTTTTTCCAAATTTCCCCTTGTCAACTCGAGTTCTCCTGGTTTTCAGTCAAAAGTATCGTGACAATTCCGGACTAATCGTGTCTTGTTGCAGATGTATCCCCCCAAGTTGATGCCCGGATGCGACATCTTTATTCACACTACCGGTACGTCTGATCGCCAAGGTCGCCTACTGATGCAGGCGCTCGGCTTTCCTTTCTACGGCAAAGCGACTCGCTAGACAGCATCGGATCGACGTCCGGGCCTACTTCTCCTTCGATTCGGGCAAGGACGGTGACGTTATCAAGCCCAGATATATGTGTATACCAATTGTACCATAGAGCAGTAGAGAAAGTAGTAAAGAAAAGACCGTCCATAGCCAGTACTACAAGAGATCCAGATCGTCAACCATTGCACAAAGACCCAAAACGCCCGTAACTCCCGGTCCCAAGATGCCCCAACTTTTCCTTGCCCTCCCGCGTGCATGTCTCTTCCTACAAGCCGGCCCTGATCTTCTCCCTCAGCCCATCCATGACCACATCCACGGCCACCATATCCGTCGCATCAACCTTCTCCCCTTCGTCCCGCAGCTCCTCAACGCACACATCCATCGCAGGCTGATAATTCCTACACGCCGAGCTCAGCGCATAAACCGCCTTCCTCCGCACGTCCTCCTTCTCCGACACCGCCGTAGCCAGCCCGACCAGCGTCTTGACACCCCCCATAGCGTACAGCCTCTCCTGCGTCTTGAGGTTGTTCTGCACCGCCGTGCCGACGCACCATGCCGCCATCTTGCGCATCTCGGCCTCTTCGTGCTGCAGCTGCTCCAGCAGCGGCGTCCAGAGACCCAGATTGGCAATGTTGTTGGCGTTGTCGAGCGACTCGATCAGTTGCTCAAAGTTGTCAAACGCGATGAGTTTGTCCTCCAGAGAGGCCTCCGACGCGGGCGCCCCGACAATGTCCATGGATGCCTTCATGAGATCCGCGTCCGAGGGCCCGCCCATGAGCGCGGCCATCAGCTCGGGCGTCAGCTCCGTAGGGTTCGACGACGCCGCTGTCGCCGCGCCAGGATCGAGGCGCGTGACGTCGCTGTTTTCGACGGACCACTTGAGGAGTCTGTTGAGACGGCTGTCGTCCATGATGGGTGTTTTTTTTTCTTTGTTTTTCTTTGTATTGGAAGAGTTGTTGTTTTTTGTCGAGCTTCGTTCGGCCTTTCTCCTCTTGTTTCTTTTTGTGTGTGTGTGTGTGTGTGTCACTCGCTTTGCCTTGATCCCGCGAACGACTTCTTTTTCGCTACGACGTGGTATTCGAAAACTGGGCAATAAGCCAACAGATCCGACGCAGAATGAAGAAAAGAAAGCAAGGAGCTGGGTGATTGCCAGAGGAAAAGGGTCGTCTTGGTTGTGAGCTTGCAAGCGATCATGTCCTCATACCCATGCTTTTTTTCGCCCCTCCCTCTCTTTGATGATGGAAACATGATGCCCATTCTGGAAGATTCATGAGCCCGCACTATTCCTAATAAGGAATAGCGCATCTCCCAGATTTTCGCTCGAGTTTCATGCATCCTGCACACGATGTCTGCACATGCACGGCTGATTTTCTTCTTTTTGTCTTCTTGGTAATAGTCGGTCGACGAGTGTGGTTGACGAATGTGTCCCTGTGATATCATAAACGTCGCTCGTACGGCATTTTCCGTGCAATGAGGAGGCGACGATGGCAGAATACGCCGGGGAAAAAAAAAGGAGAGAAAAAAAAAAGTACAGAAATGAGTTACCCCGCGATCGTCCCTCCATGTACATCTACCATTAATTTCTGCTTTGCTATACGGTTCATCGGAATCTAGCCACCGTTGATTGCTTCGCCATGATCGTATTACCGGCGGATCCTACCCATCGTCTGCCGAGCGCGGCTTGAAACCGCTTTCAATCATGTTTTCTACTCAGCCTCTTGCTGGCGCGGCCGTCCAACCTTGAGCTATGTGACTCGTACAAATGCTTGACGCGTACGCAGTGGAACCAGACACGAAACGGCCATTCCGACCCAAGTACATGGCCTTTTCGCCAAGAAACGTTCGTCCCAACTCAACGGCTATTTGATTTTACACGGCAGGCGACCAGCATATACCATTCATCGACACCAAAGAGCAACACCAATCCTTGGCACGTCAGCAGGCAGATGGAAAATGGAGAGCCTGATGACCACGATTGCGTACGTCATTGCGTACGTCGGCCTCACCCAGCGATGCTTCGCTGCTGACGAGTCCCCGCCTCCTTTCTTTCTTTTCGTCATTCACGGATTCCACAGATACGCCGACGACGGAAAAATCAGTATCAAATTGACACCATGTTCACATGTTCAGGACTCAAACGGGACTAGTGCCGGCTCTGGTCTGAAGCTGTCATGAAGACGGTACATACAGCTACAGAGCGACAGCATACTCAGCCACGTCAGCCTCGTGCCGTATATCCAAAGACTACCACCACTCGTAGAGTCCAAGCCAAGCGCGTCGAACGGTGAAACCAGCTTCTTTATTCCAAAGGTCGAGCGAGATTGGAAAGAAGGAGACGCATAAGTCGATTGCTTTGCAACGTCCAGACCCATGCATCGGTTGTGCCGTTAATCCGACTGCCGATCACCCCGATGATATCAATGGATAAGTATACATTAGATGTACACACGTACATACGTACATCTATCCAGTATGCTGCATGTATTGTGCTTATATAGGTGCATGTAACGTACATATGTCTGTGACTTCCTCGATATGTGTGGATGGTTTTAGCCTACCTTTTGTACGGCGCCGACGCGACAGCCTAACCGAACTGTCGGAGCAATAACATCTGCGTGATATGATTGTGGGTAGATAAAACGTTCCTCGACGTCTTCAGATCAACTCAACGCCTGCTAATATTCTCCAGCTTGCTGTTCTTCGTCGTAGCAGTGCCATCTTCTGCCAGACACATCGAGTCGGTTTCTTGGACACTACAAATGTTTTAAGCAATGTTAGGCCATGAGTTTTGATGTTTTTTTTTCGTGATAGGCCAGTATTGACGCTGTCTTGTAGCGCAGATCATACGATCTTCGGATGACCTGGCCTCAGCACTAACACGTCATCTTTGCCGGCACGAGGCGTCGTTGACATTGCCATATGCCCTTGCCGCAAGTCCCTCCACTCCCTTGATCCCTCAGAACAGTCGAAAGCGCATGCTTACTATTCGTGGCTTTGAGGGTACTTGCCATACCATTGCTGCTGGTATTTTTGGGTTGCAGGGCTTATCTGGTACCTAGGCGAAAGGCCAAGCCACTTGCGTTGGGAGGAGAATTGGTATATCTGCTTGCGCTTGCGCTTCAAAACGCCGACGCCCGGTACGCCAGAACCACCAATCAAAGGCATATGACGTTATCTTTGGGTCTGCAGGCCCAGTCGGAGTTGGCATGAAGCAAATGGAAGAAATTCAGCGAGACATTGCTGCAGCAGAAATGGTCGTTGACGCCCCTCTATGCGAACTAGATTCTGAGGGAAGTCGCGGACGATACGACGGGTATTGCCGTGCCTGCCAATGCCTAAGCCGCCACATGGATTGTGCCAGACCGCCAGACACAACATGCCCGAATCGAGGCTCGATGCAAGGCTGCGAGACCCGAAAAAAAAAACGGACATGTTGCAGCTGCCGCCAGGCTGCGTTGTCGTGGTACGTCAACGGATAAGCAAGCTATCGATTTGTCGTCCAACGCTCGCTCAGGCTGGACGCGCACGCAGCGTGGCGACAGACGAGTGATGACGGCGCCATCCTTGTGGCGTGTGCCCGGCCCCAGCCACCGCTGTCAGCCAATCAGGGCCTCCGCTGCTCGTTCCTGTGGCGAGCCGGGCGAGATGCGCATGGCCGCTCTCTGTTTCATCAATGCTTTCGCGGCGGCTTCGGTGGACGGCGGACTGCCATGCCAGCTGCTCGACGGAGCCTGGCGGGTGCCATTTCGCGTGCGCTCATGTGCGAGACTCGTCACTCGGGCCTAGCCCAGCCGAGCCCTGTCCAACCCAGCTTAGCCGTTGGCCTGCCCCTCGGGCCAGCATGAGCTTGAGCCATCTCCCCCCCCTTCCACCCCTTCCCCTCCCCTTCCCCTCCCCGTCCCCCGAAGCCAGTGCCTGGGAGATGGACACAGAGGGCCTGGGGTGGCCTGGGGTCTTCGCTACTGCCGCTGCGCTGGCGCTTCGCACCTGGGCCCCCCGGGCCTGGGTGGGGATCAAATCAATCATTACCATTTGACCGTGCTGGGTTTGGCTTATGAAGTTCCCTCCTTTCTCCCCTCCGTCTTCCTCCTTCTTCAACCTCACACCCCCCCATAATTAAGGCCAAATCCTTTTCTAACCCCCGAGTCTTCTCCATCCGACTCTCCCTCAGCACTTGCTCCGTGACTTTGATTTCTTTTCCCACATCCCGTGAGCTTCCTCTCAGCCCTCTCCGCTGCTTTTTTTTTCTCTTTCCGCTGGTGCATATCGTACTGAAACATCACTCCTTTTTTCCGTTGAAACAGCTTTCCACCTTAATCAGCAACCATGGAGGGTACGTTTCTGCATCTGTGCATCCGTCCTCAGCCTCGACGTGCGATAGTGTCCAAGCATCACAAGGACGCTTCGTTCATCGCCTCCAACAGTTGTCACTAACGTATATCCGCACATGTATAGAAGAAGTTGCCGCTCTCGTCATCGACAATGGGTAAGCTCTGTTCTGTCGCAGCCCCCGCTCTCCGTTACCGACCCCTCGAACGTCGCCACGCAGCTGGCCCGGGCTGGGCGTCGGGAACCATGGCGGACGGAGGCTTACCTCTCAGCGGGCACTTGGAGATGGAATACCGCTGCATTGATCAGAAGTACACACAAATACTGACTTGATATTAGCTCGGGTATGTGCAAGGCCGGTTTCGCCGGTGATGACGCTCCCAGAGCTGTTTTCCGTAAGTAACCCCCACTTCCCTCATTTCCCCTCCTCCCCCCTTTTATTCAGAGTGTAGGCTACGTCGCTTCTTTCTGGGTGCAGAAAGCGTGGACTGAAAGAAATGCGTGGCTGCGTGGCACACCGGTTTCTGGCTGTAAATGGGGAAGCGGAATATGCTAATGTTCCGTGACAGCTTCTATCGTCGGTCGTCCCCGTCATCATGGGTAAGTTTATTATCGCGCCATGACCGAAAAAAAAAAAAAAAACTCGAAAGCTTTGCCCTTGGCCTTGGCACGATTCGATTGGCCGTGCGCTCGCGCATCAGGCTCGACGTGCCAGGAAACGAAGACGAGATTCTGACAGCTTCTCGCAGTATCATGATTGGTATGGGTCAGAAGGACTCCTATGTCGGTGACGAGGCTCAGTCCAAGCGTGGTATCCTCACTCTGCGGTACCCCATCGAGCACGGTGTTGTCACCAACTGGGATGACATGGAGAAGATCTGGCACCACACCTTTTACAACGAGCTGCGTGTTGCTCCCGAGGAGCACCCCGTCCTGCTCACTGAGGCGCCCATCAACCCCAAGTCAAACCGTGAGAAGATGACCCAGATCGTTTTCGAGACGTTCAATGCCCCGGCTTTCTACGTCTCCATCCAGGCCGTCCTGTCTCTGTACGCTTCTGGTCGTACTACCGGTATCGTCCTCGACTCTGGTGATGGTGTCACTCACGTTGTGCCCATCTACGAGGGTTTCGCTCTTCCTCATGCCATTGCTCGTGTTGACATGGCTGGTCGAGACCTGACTGACTACCTGATGAAGATCCTGGCCGAGCGCGGCTATGCCTTCTCCACCACTGCCGAGCGTGAAATCGTCCGTGACATCAAGGAGAAGCTCTGCTACGTGGCTCTCGACTTTGAGCAGGAAATTCAAACCGCTTCTCAAAGCTCCACTCTTGAGAAGTCTTATGAACTTCCTGACGGTCAGGTCATCACCATTGGCAACGAGCGATTCCGTGCCCCCGAGGCCCTGTTCCAGCCCTCTGTCCTGGGTCTTGAATCCGGCGGCATCCACGTCACTACCTTCAACTCTGTCATGAAGTGCGATGTCGACGTCCGTAAGGACCTGTACGGCAACATTGTCATGGTATGTTTTGCTGCCTTTCTCTCCTTGTTTTTGTCCCATTTCCCACTTACAAGGGAAAGCGCCTCCTTTTTGCGCAAGGGACGTCCCATACGGTGTAGATGCTGACAACCTTTACAGTCTGGTGGTACCACCATGTACCCCGGTCTCTCGGACCGTATGCAGAAGGAGATCACTGCTCTTGCTCCTTCTTCCATGAAGGTCAAGATCATTGCACCCCCCGAGCGAAAGTACTCTGTCTGGATCGGTGGTTCTATTCTTGCTTCTCTGTCTACCTTCCAGCAAATGTGGATTTCCAAGCAGGAGTACGACGAGAGCGGCCCGTCAATTGTCCACCGCAAGTGCTTCTAAGGTATGTCCCCGGAGAACTCTATGTTGCCGCGCCAGCCTGACAGAGTCTCGTCTCTCTCATCTTTCTTGGGGCTCCGTGTCTAACATGCATTGCAGCGCGGCCGCTTCGGAACCGAAACCTTCCGCCTTTCCATCAAATCACGCCAAGATCACACGGAGATGGCGGCCGATTCGAAGCCCACTCGGCCCGGAAAAGCATCTCAGGTCAGGTGTCATCATATTTTACAAAAAGTTTTTGATAGGATTATGGAGGCGGGCTTTGTGTTTTCTCTGCGAGGGAAAGCAATGGACTGTGTGTTTTTAAGGCAACGGGTGACACAGGCCTAGGGGCTAGAGTTCAGGTTGAAAAACCAAATACTTTTTTTTTTTTAATTTCGCTTCCCGTGGTAGACTCGTTCCAATGTATTAATGCAACGATATCATCTGGAATATTCTCGGTGATGGTGACAGTCTAGACTTGCTCCAATCTCCTGATTCCCTCGTCCTTGACCGGTGACATGTGCGGCGATTTTATTTGGTCTTGCCGCCAAGGCCAGCTGAGTCGACTTGCGATGGCTCGTGATTTGTGTCTTGAATTTGAGCTTTGGGCGCGGAGGACGCCTGCGTCTCGTCACCTGGTGTCGGCATGGAGGAGTCCTCACCTACGGGCGTCGGGGCGATGGCGTCGACGCACTTGTCCTGTTCTAGCTGGCGATACTTTCGGCGACTCTTCTTGGCGGCACTGGCGGCCTTTTTCCGCTTGACCTCGCCGACAATGGAAGATCGACTCTGCTCGCCGTTGAGCAGATTGTCCACCTTTTGGGCGAGCAGCTCCCGAGCTTGCTTTCTATTCTGGCTCCGCGATCTGGTGGCTTGGCACTTGACGACGATGCCCGTGGGGATGTGCTTCAGCTGAACGGCCGAGTTGGTTTTATTCTTTTGCGTATGCTGTTGGTCATTTTCTTTTCTTTTCTTTTCTTTTCTTTTCTTTTACTTTTCTTTTACTTTTTTTCCCCGAGCTTTGCGGCCAAGGGGGTCACCGTCTTTGAAGGGCAAAAAGAGGCAAAGGGTCGACGCACGATTTTCTGCCCGCCTGGACCACTGCCCTTGAGGAAGGACTCTTCGATTTCGGCGTCTGGTGGAGGCTTGGGCCGCGGGGGGAGGGCTTTGGGGGTGGCCGGTGTGCAGGTGAAGGCTCTTTGGGCGACGGGGAGAAGGCTCGCGTAGCGGCACGGAGGCCGGAGGGGGAGGAGGAGGAGGAGGCGATGATGCATGGCCAAGAAAGCTGGTGATGCCTTTCTTTTTCGTCCCGCCCGTGCCAGGACGTCATTTTTGGGGTGTCGTGGTGGCGACGCGGCGCGTGCCTGGGCCAGTGCGACGAGACCACCTCATGCAGACCGGACGGCCCACACCGGATCCTGCCAGGCGGGCGTCCGGAGAAAAAAAAAACCCCCTGACTTGCGCGCTGTGTCTCGATTTCCCCGGCAGCCTCTTCCCCTGGAGGCAGTAAATCCACGAAACCGCTTCGTCCAGTCCCGGCCACGGCTCGCAACTCGTCGAGCTTTCTCTCCTTTTTGGCTCGAAACCCGCATCGCACGAACATCCTCTCTTTGGCGGCCCTCCCATTCGCGAGCCCCTTCCCTCTCCCGAGTCCTGCCTTGTTCCCCCCCCCCCCCCCCATCCTCGTAACGACGAGATTGGCGTCCTGCCAGAACCCAGTTCCTCGCTCGAATCTGCTCCCGCGCCTCCCGACATGTCCGTCGCTGCCGACTGCCGACGATGGCTTCGCCAGAAGCAATACACCTTTGAGGTGACCTTTGCGCTCAACATGTTCCGCTCGTGGGAGAAGTCAGTCATTTGTACGTGCTGCGCCCCCTGCCGCGCGACGAAGCCCGGGACGAAACCCCCCCCCCGGGTGCCGTGCTGCTCTCCGCTCACCATGTTATTGCCATCATGATGATTATTCTCTTCCTTCTCCCTTTTCTCCGATAACCACGAGCATAAATCGTCGAATCATCCCTTCTCCCGCTGACGTAGTGACCCCCCTCCACTCCGGAAACGAAGCAGATTCCGTGCTCTTCCTGCTCATCAGCATGACCCTCATCGCGGCGATCCTCTACCTCCCGCACCACGTCACCATCCTGGCCGGCCGAGCGTGGTACTACATCCGCGGCGAGCACATCAGTGTGGCCGCCTCGACGGCCGACGCCATCAAGGGCGCGTCGGCGAGGGTGGCGGACGCGCTGCCGACGACGGACACCATCAGGGAGGCTGTGGCCGGCGTCGCGGAGAGGGAGTTGTAGGGGCTTGTGTCGCGTCATTGGGATGAGGAACGCGAGAGAGACGGGCGTATATGTGATGCGGCGAGCTTCGCCATGTGACGGCGATGTATAGGCTTTTTTTTCCCTTTCCTTTTTTTTTCCCTTTTTGGCCCCTTTGTCTTTCTTTTGCTTGTCGGACCTTGGCCCGGAATGCATGGATTCAGGGCGGTTTTCTTTCACCTGGTTTTGGAACGTGGCTGCGAGACGTGGCTGATGTGTAACTGATTACATGAATGGGTCACTCGGAGGCATAGAGCATGGTAATAGAGTCGAGCGGGTTTCTTTCTTTTCCTTTTCCTTTATCTTGTTTTGCAATATTTTCTTTCTTCTTCCTTTCCCCCCCAACGAGGTCATGGGAAGGGGTATTTGTAATCTAATGCGGCCGGAGCGTAAAAAATAAGACCAACGGAAAAGACCAAAGAAACACGTGTCCAATTTCAAGCCAGCAAATGGCGTACTTTTACAAGACGATGGTGATGAAGCTTTTTTTTTTTTTTTTTTGGAATAGCCCCCGCTGTCTACGGTGCCCGTAAATATGCCTTGTCAAAGGAAAAGAGCCGCAGGGAACCATCTTCACCCGCCACGGCAAGCGTAAAAGTCGTTGATACGCCAGCATTGATCGGTCTCCATGCTAGCTGGAGGACGGCTTTGGGCAGACTGAATCTGGGAGACGGCTGTTAGTCGGAAGGACGAGGTGCGGTGTGATTGGGATGTGGAGGAGAAAAAAGAAGAGAAAGAGGAAGAAAGAAGGAGAATAAGAGAAAAGACAAAGAAAGCAGAGTAAAAAAAAAAGGAGCAAAAAAAAAGAGCAAAAAAAGAGCAAAAAAAAAAAAAAAACACATACTCGGCTGGGGGTTCCAACTCGGCGATGCTGTCGCCTTGTTCGCTGAGCAGCCATGTGCTTATTTTGCCCGCCTCGGTACCCACAGCGAGAACAAAACTGCCGTCCACATCGACGGGGAGGAAATCGACCGCCGTGACGGGACCCGAGCACGACAGGGCCGCGGATTGCGAGAATTCCGGCCTGCCGGGGTCCGACGTCGTTTTGGCCGCCCAGATCCGTACTTGCTTGTCTCTCCCGGCGGTGGCGAACAGGCGGCGACTGGTAGATGGCGCCCAGGCCGCATCCAGGATCATCCTGCTGTGTCCCTTGGGGTTGGACTGCAGCAACGTGTACATGGCGTCCTCGCCCGGGTCCCTTTTGAAGACGGCCCACTGACGATCTCGGCCCACGCTCAGCAGGTACTCGTCGTCGCCCGAGAATCTCAGACGCGTGGTGGTCAGCGAGTGGGCGACGAGTGGCGGTCGGATCTCGGTCCACCGCTCCGTCTCGAAGAGACGAATGACGGCGTGGTTGGTAGAGCTGGCTTTGCAGGCACTCGCGACGAGCTTGCCGTCGTGGCTGGCTGCCAGGCAGGAGATTTCGTAGCCGTGGCCGTACAGCTTCTCGGTTTCGGGCCACAGTGTATGCCGAGATAGCGTCTCCTCCAAGGGGGGGTGGTCGATTTCCAGGTACGACTTCTTCACGACCGAGGCCGGATCCACGGCGTCTCGGTCCCGATCGTCGATGGGCTGGATCTCCTCGTCGTCATCCACGGCGTCTATTGCCTTGTTGGACAGCCCCAGCACGGGCATGTTGGCTGCGTGTGGCATCTTGTGCACGTCGTCGCAGCCATGGCTTGCCAGGCGGTTCAGCAGCACGGCAACGGCTCTGGGCTTACTAAAGACTCGCATGAGCTTTTCGTCCGCGCCCGAGACGAACTGTGCGTCGTCCAGTGTGTCGATGCAGTTCAGGTCGTAGCCGTGGATCTGCGGCCGTGCCATCTCATGCCAGGTGCCGGCAGCATCCGTGGCCGTCCATTGGGTATGCAGACGCGACGTCTGGTCCAAGCTGGTCGATAGGAGATAGCTGCCGCTCTTGGACCACGCTACTCCTGTCACTGCCTTGGTGTGGCCGGAGATGGCTACGCGGGGCTCCCAAGCATCTGTGTCCGGGTCGCGTTCCCAGCGTCTCCAGCTTCCGGTTCTGCCCATACAGGCAACAGAATTCCCGTCGGGGGACCAGAGGCCGGTCCAGAACCCGCCCGTGCTGCCCGTGGCCGTCGTCGCCCCCTTTTCCCTGCTGATTTCACCAAGACGGACCATGCTGACCCAAATTCCGGACGTTGGATCCGCCTCCCAAATAGCCAGAGAGTTGTCGGCCGACGTGGAAAGCAACTGCGGCTTGCCATGGGCATTGGTGTGCCATCGCGCGCTGTAGATCCAGTCCTCGTGGCCCAGCAGCAACGCCTCGAACGTGATGGAGAAGTCCTTGCCAGCGGCTCGGAGCCGATGAACCTTGTTGGAGGGAGACTTGCCAGGCAGGAAAGCCCCGCTGAGAGGGTCAGATCCGGACGCCGCGAGCGCGGGCAGCTCTGTCCCTCGATGGATTCGCCAGATGCGAATGTACTTGTCCTGACTGGACGAGGCCAGAAGCAAGTCACCGTCTTGACCGCCTGCTTCCCTCGTGAAGCTGAGAGACCGCACCCAGCCCTCGTGACCATGGAGGGTGGCCTGGATGCTGAAGTCGATGGCTGGAGTGGTCAAGTCGGCGGTCAGGATCTGAACCGTCTCGCGCGTGCCTGCAGCGGCAAGGATGAGAACATGGCCGTCGATGGCGCTGAGGGACATGGTCAATGGAAAGAACTTGGGCGTCGTCTTGATGGACTGAAGCAGACGCAATCGGTCATCTTCCAAGGACCAGATCTTGATGGTGGCATCTGCGGCCCCCGTCGCCATGATCCATTTTGCCGGCTGATCGGAGACCCGTACAGCGGTGACGCAATTCACGGGGGCGGCATGGTCAGACGACGTCTGTACGGCTTGAAAACGATGCCGCTCTTCATCATCCGACTTCCACACGATGAGTGTTTTGTCATCGGAGCCAGACACAAGGTAGCTGACACCATCACTTGGGTCTTGGGGCAAAAACAAAACTGCCTTGACGGCCTCTTTATGTCCGTGGAGGAGATTCTCGACTCCCGTTGGAGGGCACAACTGCGTCGCGCATCAGTTTCTTTGTTCGTTCCACTTGTCATGGCCACCTCGGCGCCGCGAGACAGGAGAACAGGCAGAACTCACCGTGGGCCGCCATAATGCGATGTTCACGTCGGCACCGAAAGCGAGAAGCCCGGTAGCACTCCAATCTGCCACAGAAGTCTGCCTGTTGGCTCCCACGGACAGATACTCTGCGGAAACCTGCTTCGTGCCCATCTCCACGACGTTGGATCACGATACTTGGCGGCGACATGTGACGCGGCTTGTGAGTCTGAAAATTGTCGACGGGTGGCTGATGCGACACGCTGATTGGCCATCTTGGCCATCGGCATGGCGCGGGGGGGGGGGGGGGGGGGGGGGGGGGGGGGACGCTTATCGATAGTGTCAGACATCGATGCTTTCCCATTCCCATGTCAACGCCGCTCCGCTCCTTGCGGCCATAGGCAGGCCACAAAGCGGCGCGGTGCTACAATGGCCCGTCCGTCAGTCGAGGCAGTCGAGGCAGTCGCGGCAACGCCAACTCGCCGTGCTTGCTCCTTCCACGATGAATGCCTGCCGACCAATGAATTGGATGAGGCGGCCTCTTCCTCCCGAATACAACACCGTACATGTGCATACCAGGAAGCCTTGCTCACAAGGATAGACATCAGATGAGCGAATTAGACGCTTGAGCGCCTTTTTTTTTTCACGACCTGTTTGTGCTTTGCTCCTCGCTCTCGTCTCTCCGCCATTGCCCTGGACGGCATCCATCAAAAATGGCCCCCACGGCGACGCCAGATCCTGGCCATCTGCTCACCATAGCTGTCGAATTTTCGTAAGTCGGAACCAAGATTCCCAACAGAACTGCCTCGTATTCGACTCGACGTTGATGTCCAAGGGGGGGAGTTCCTCCCCCCTTGACATGGACGACAGCGTACAGACGCGCGTGCCCCCCTGCTGCATGATGTGTTTTTATGTCTTTCGGACGATGGCTAACTCGACGTCTAACAAAGCGGTGGCCTGGAGATGCTCTTCTCTGACCAGCGTCACCACTCGCTCAGCCTTCCGAGGAGGAACAATGACGGCCAACCTGTCAACATCGCCCATCTAATCGATCATCTTTGTCAACATGTGATGAAAGATACACGCCAGGAGCTCTTTGTCCTAGACAACCATCTGTAAGTGTCTGCTTTCTATCCACGCCTCTGTCCCGATTCTTAAGAACCCCAACCCCCCATTCCCGGGGGCGAAGGAGGGGGGGGGGGGAGGGGTTTACTCGATGCATTCGACTTGGAGGTCCATTTTCGACGGAGCGGTGTGATAACGAACGAGCTGTCACCTTGTCATGCCGACGCCACACAGCTTGGCAGTACAAGCATACCAAGTTGTCCTAGTCCAATTTCATTGTTCCATTCAGGAATGAACGGGCTAAAAAAAAACCTTCAGAGACTGGCCCCCTATCACACCTCCCAACCTAGCATCAAAGTCGTACGCATCCATCTACTGACAACCCGAGTCTGATCATGTAGCCGCCCAGGTATCCTGGTTTTGATCAACGATGCCGATTGGGAACTCGAAGGAGAAGAAGCTTATGAACTGAAGGACGGTGATAGCATTTTATTCGTCTCGACCTTGCATGGAGGCTAGCTCCCCAACTGTCAGATAAACTTTTCATACCACCTCTATCCTGCTGCTCACTCACCGCCACCTTTTCCTTCTACTGAGCGTTTTGGGCCTTCTTTCTGTTCATTTGCCAAGGACGTTCTGCGTCCAGGAATGCAGACGATTATCAAAGCGTATCAATCGACATTGATATCCATCATCGATGTCGATGTCATCAAGAGAATTAGGTTTGGGGGCTGGTCAAAAAATGAGCCACCCCCCTTGCCCCTGGTGGTTTCTGTTCTAGATGCACGAAGGAGCCTTGCTCTCCGTTCTCTCGGGCAGCCATTCAGTCGGCAGATGAATATGCCGCCCATCAGTGCGTTTGCCAGCCTCGTTCAAAATCAGGCTCACAGTGTCTCTTCGTGTCCCTGACAGCACACGATGCGCTGCCGTCCGGTATACCACTGGTCGGTCTTTCGACTCAGGCCGGTCACCGCCCTTTGAAACAAAACATTACGACAACGGCTTGCGATGCCACGAGGATTCGAGATGGACGCCGATTGATTTTACAAGAGGTTGTTCCCATTTTCATCTCTGGGAGACGTGCCTCTCAGCCATGGGGACGCCCTTTTGCATACTACGGTGGTTGGTTACGTTGCGCATGCCGCCGACCACCACGTTAAGGGGACGACATGTACATGTACATGTACACGCATATGTATGCGTGTGTGTATGTGTATGTATGTCTCTGGTTACATTTCTTTCGTCCTGCATTTGGGTGGCAAGCCAAGTTGTTCGGATTCGTCCAGCTGGATCTCTACGATTATGAAGTGCTTTCATGCATATGAGGTGCTTTCATGCATGCGCTTTATCGACGAGCAGGGGCCAAGGGGAAGGGGGAGAGGGGGAGAGACATATTTTTCGTTCCAAATATCTCACTCATGCCCGCACGATATACCTCGATACATTGATTCGAGTCAGCCAACGCGTCTGCTCACACCCATTCCCTCTTTCCCCCTCCCCACCTCGGCGGTGAAACTTGCAGCGGGCATAACACCAAGGCTGGTACTACGTGGCTTCAGTCCACCCAACTACATTCTGTCGGCCAAGCCGGCAAGACGACCTCGGCGCGAAGCGGTGAAGCGTGTTCGCGGATTCCGCATGCCGCTTTAGTCCAGCTTGTTTGACGATTCGAACAGCCGCGACAGTCATACACCTGTGCGGACCTTGAAGCTTTTACAACATCTGCCAACAACAAACGCACATGCATACATGCATACATACATATTGTACATACATTTGCACGCCTGCCTCTTCCTGAGAATGGGAATCCTGCAAGTACCAACCAATGGAACTTGCACGCCGCGGTACACTCCGTGCCGCCGCCGCTCTGGCGCGGTCTGGTGTGATTTCCACCCCCCTCCCCCATCCAGATTCGGTCCAATGTCTCAGTCTCTCTCAGGTGTTTCCAGGCCACAGCCAAACCCTGGCCGTGACGTGATGTCTTCACCCGCACGGTTTTTGCATCAAACATGTCGTTTCTTGCAAACGCAGCACTGGCAAAGGAAAGGGGACAAGGAGACCATGATGAGCAAACACGCCCGAGTCTGTGAGGCCAGACTTTTGTGCCTCGAGCTGCTCCCACACCAGATCCCGTGCCACATACATACATACATACATATGTATGTACATGTCCATACATATGTATGTCTCTCCCCCTCTCAGCCTTCTGTCGTACAAAGGTTCATGAAAAAGTCCAATCATGACAATTACCCCCCGAGCACATCCATCCCATCCCTTGTGACTTGAGCAACGACCATCTCATCTTGCAGCTCCTGCTCCCTAATTGATGCAATGTGCTCCAAAATCGCCTTCTATGCATGTATGTACAGTGCCCATGCCAGATATGTACGCATCGCAATCATGCATATTTTCGGTGGCTTTCTTATTATCACGCCCTCTCACAGTACAATAATGTCTCGGATGCACCTCGACTCTTCTTTTCTTGGTTTGTCATTTTTGCCTTTGGGGCAAAAAAAAAAACCAAAAAAAAATCATGTCGGGCCGGGCCCGTCCAATAACTTAGCCCGCGGGCGATTGGACAATATTTCAATTATGCTACCGCTGCTGGCAGCGCGAAAGCAGCTTGTGTATCTTTTTTCCCTCTTTGCCGCTGTGGATACGGATTACATGACAACCAGGCTGTGGACAGCAGAACGAACATGCAAGGAACATCCATGTTCTTTTTTAAACCGGGGGGGAGGGGGGTAAACATTATTGGACCAAGACACAAATACCGGATGCTCTTGGAGTGCGACGTGGGGTGCTGCGTAAAAAAAAAAAAAAAAAAAAAAAAAAAACCCCGAAATTGCAAATAAAAACAAAAACATCAAAAAAGAAGCATTTTCCATGGCAAAGTTCAAGGACGCTGCTGATGCGAGGAATCCAGACAAGAGAGCTCTCGCGGCCAACCGCCAACACCCTGCTGTTGCCTGCCGGACAAAAAAGCCTCCCTGCATGAGGGCGTGTTTGAGGGCAGTGGAGACGAGATCGGCGTGCCCTACGTATGTACAATGTACATACATACATAAGTACTACGTACGTGCATTACGTACCCAAGCAAGTAGTTCGTACATACTGTATGCGACACGCGCCCTGCCCACGGGGGTGGATTCCCTGGGCCAGAACCGTTCGTGGTCTGACAGACGGATGGCGTGTCTGTCGTCCGCCGCCAGATGCCATCCGGGTGGCGGCCGTGCCGTCGCTCAGGAGGGAGCCAGCCAGGCGGGCGGTTGAGAGAGGAGCAGAGATGGAGGCCGACAGACACGGCTCTCGCGCGTCCCGGCCGTGACGAGGGAATGCCCCGTCCTCTGGGGGACCCAAGGGGGGTGAGTGGGCGGCGGAAGTGAGTTCCCTGGAGATGGTGGATGGCCGTGCGAGAACGAGGACAACAGATGTCAATGCAGAATGTATTTCCACCGTATTGGTACCGTTTCTACCTACAAGGGGACAGGAAGGAAAAGAAAAGCCTGCAGAAGAACCGTCTATAATGCCCCATCCCGAGTGACCCCTCCGTGCATGGAAAGACGACCGCAGCATCGTTTGTTTTCAAAGGGGAAACCCCCCCAAAAAAAAACCCAAAAAAAGCAAGTATCAACGCTAAAGCCAGTCGGAAACAAGAGCCTATCATATAAATAACCATCCCAACATCTATCATCAGCCATGACGGTTATGCTTACAGAGCCAAAACAAAATACAAGGTGGAACGCATGGCAAGCCCTCCCCTCCCATGGTCATATCCATCAACACCCTTTCTGTGATGGTGCCGTGTATGCCCGACGTTCTGTCATGTTTCGAGCGTCGCCATCAGTACAAGCGGTTGGCAAAGGCCATTTGCCGCGCGTGTTCATCTTCGTAGAGAATTCCTGTGGCGGCATTGTGCTGTTGCGCATGATCAAACGAGCCAAAGCTGCGGGGCACATATGAGGGCGTGGAGCTGGGCAAAGGTCCTTGGGAAAAGTGATTGGAGGGGATCATCGGCCCCGGAACCGAGTGATGCCGGGGCTGCTGCTGCGGCGGCGGCGGCGGCAGCAGCAGCTGGTGTTGATGCTGTGGCTTTTGTTGGTGCTGGTGCTGGTGCTGTTGTTGGTGCTGGTGCTGTTGTTGGTGCTGGTGCTGTTGTTGGTGATGATGCTGATGCTGATGCTGATGCTGTTGCTGATGCAGATGCTGATGCTGATGCTGTTGCTGTTGCTGTTGCTGTTGCTGTTGCTGTTGCTGTTGCTGTTGCTGTTGCTGTTGCTGTTGCTGTTGCTGTCGCTGTTGCTGTTGCTGTTGCTGATGCTGATGCTGATGCTGCTGTTGCTGTTGCTGATGCTCTTGTTGCTGTTGCTGGTACTGCTGTTGCTGTTGCTGCTGCTGCTGCTGTTGCTGCGATTGGGTTTGCGGCTGCTGCTGCTGAGAATTGACCTTGGGCTTCCTCACAGCCACGGTCCTGGCCTTCCCACGGCCCTTGATGCCCTTGTTGCTGTTCTTGTAGTGCTCTTTGAAATAATAGAAAAGCTCTCGATGCTCGTCGGGTACCTCTCCCATCTGGGCAAACTCAACAAACATGGCGGTGAGACTTTTCAGGGCCTCCTTGTGAAAATTATTCTGATGAGTCTTCATGTTGCCCAGTTGGGAGAAAGCTTTGTTGCAATCTTCGAGTCTGCAGATAAAGGGCTTCAAGCCCTTGTGTGTTTCTTCGTGAGATCGAACATTGCCGCGCTGGGCAAACGTCTTTCCGCAAATGCTGCAGCAATAGGGCTTCTCCCCGGTATGTCGACGCATATGGGTCTAGGTCGAGTTTCGTTAGCTTTCAACAAGTCCCGACATGCAGCCTTGCATTCTCTTCTTGGTACAACATACCTTCAAGTTGCCGCGCTGGGAAAAGGTCAAGCCGCAGTTCTCCTTTTCGCAAGTCTGTTGTCACAGTCAGCGTGCCTGTTCCACCGATTTTGATATGGTTGGGCTCAAGAAAAAGAAGAATGTAGAAAGACAGAAAGAAAAAAAAAAAAAAAAAAAAAAAAAAAAAAAAAAAAAAAAAAAAAAAAAAAAAAAAAAACTCACATAAGGCCTTCTGCCAGTATGAGTTCGGCGATGGATGTCCAGATGAGTCTTCTGGACGAAGCGCTTGTTGCAGTTTGGACCGTCACAAACCCACTTCTTCTTGGGCCTCGACTCGGGAGGAGCAGAAGAACAAGACTGCCGATGCTGGGCTGAACTGCCGCCGTCCACACTGCCATCGGCCTTGGGCGTATGGGCTGGGGTGAGCGTCTGCGCAACGGCTTCCTCGTGCGCCTCAGCCCTTGTCTGGATCGCCTTCATGAGCTCGTCAACGTCGGTGTCAAAGTTGACACGATCCTTGGGGTCGACAGTCTCGTTGAACGTAATCGTTTTAGCATTAGCCGTGGGGTTGGACACGATAGACCTGGCGACGGAGACAATGGAATCACTCCTTGCGGGGGAATGGAGACGCCCCCTGCTTATTTGACTCGATTTACGGCGGCATAAGGAACGAATGGGGTCGGAGTCGGCCTCTGATCCGGTGGAAACCGAGTGGTGACGTTCGGCGCGGTCGGACCGGAATGGAGAGCCCACAGGCGTTGTGGGGGGCGGGCTGTGGTATGCAGCCGCCGCATACGTTGTGTAGGCGTTTTGGGCCTGGTACTGAGAGACAGGCGCCATGGGCGCTGCGGTGAAAGCAGGCGCGACGACGTAGGAGGCCATTGATCTCTGGGCCGGCGCCGTGGAGGAGGAGGAGGTAGTGGTTGTGTTGGTGGTGGTGGTGTTGGTGGCGGCGGCGGTGGTATTTCGAGACTCATAAGACATAAAGCCTGGTGTCTCCATCATGGAGAAATCGTGGGGCAGCTGTTGTTGCGGCCAGCGACCCCAATTGGTGGAAGCTGACGGAGCTGCGAGAGCCATGGTGATGCGTATGTGAAGTTAAGAGATGAGAAGCAAGGCGAAAAGAGATTCAATGTGTCAAAGCCGGTGAAGGAGCGCTTTGGTTTGCGTGGGACATGGACCCAAAGCGCGGAAGATGGGGAAGGAAAAGCACGATATATAGGCAAGTAGGTATGTATGGATGTATGGATGTATGGATGTATGGATGGGTATGCGGTATGGATGTAGGCGAGTGCAGAGTAAGATAAGAAGAAGAGTACCAAGGCAGAGCTCGAGATGCCGCGGTGGAAAGGGGGCGGCAATGGTCCATATGTACAAGTTGACGTCGCCGACGCCCGGCCATGATCCATCATGGCCGAGACGTGGACGGCGGCGACATGGACGGGCCACGAGCCAAGTCAAGGCCCATCCCAAGGCCCATCCATCATCCATCCATCCCATGGCTGGCCGGCCCATGGCTTTCCGGCCCATGGCGGCGCAGGCGGTGGGTGGGTCCGCAGCGTCGGCCGGTACATGGCAAGATCTTGGCCTCAGAGCGCCCGTGTTGTACTGCATCATTCGCTGCCAGAGAGGGCCCAAAAGAGCTGGTGCGCAGGCAAAAGAGGTGTCGCAGCATCCCCGCCACCCCTGTAGCGCGCTGCAAAGGGCGTGCGGCCAAAGATGCAAGCAGCAAGAGTGTCTGGTCTGTTTGGCCACTGGCGCACGCCCAGTATGCATCGCCGTCGCGCTTGCACAACCGGGACTGGGCTGAGGGAGCGTCCCGTCCCCACAAAGCGGGTAGATACTAGATGGTATCGGTCCGCCGGGGGGGGGGGGGGGGGCAGTGAGCAGCGAGCAGCGAGCAATGAGTATGAGTACGGAGTGAGCGCTGGGCAGTTGAGTAAAGCCTTGAGCCTTGAGCCTTGAGCCTTGAACCGTGAGCCGTGAGCCGTGAGCCGTGAACCATGAGCCGTGAGCACTGACTCCTGCTCCAGCGCAAGGGCGGGGGGGGGGGAGGCGGGGAGAGGCGTCGGGTTTGGAGAGAGAACGACGAGGCAGAACGACGCTTGGCGCAGGCTAGCTAGTAGTAGCAAGGCCAGATAACAATCCTGCGGGCTGCCAATTATTCTGGCAAGCAACCAGTCGACCGTCAACAGCGGATTCGGCTGACTTGGGCGACCAAACGCTCTGCCCCTTCTCTGCCTTTGGGTTTGCCGAAGCACTGAACGACGGGACGCCGAGCTGTTGGCTCCGACCGCCATGCTGCGGGCTCCGGTAGGTTCTGCAATCATGTTTGGACTGTTGTACGTCCAACCATACATTTGTATGTATGCACATAATGTATGTATGTCCAAGATGTGGTTGTAGATGTTGCACAACGCCGCATGATGCGTCCAAGATTCTCGCACAAGCCCGCAGCATTAGTGATAGACCGTGCTTCGAACTCGCCCTGGATGGGCATCCAACAGCTGCCACCATCCATCAATTCATCAATTCGACGTGCCCTGTGCCAGGTTCTAGAGCTTGCGATATTTGCAGCCACGGCCACGGCCACGCCCACTGAGCCAGCAAGTCATCCTGCATTGTCGGGATCCATGCGAGGCTGCTGACTAACTGAGCTGCGCACATGTGTCACCATGACCATGAGTTCCCAATAAATCCTCTGCACCAATCGTGAGGCACAATTCGCTTCCGAGGCATACATACAACGGATGTACATATGGAAGTCGGTAGGTACTTAGTATCCATGCACATCGGTATCCCTGTGGAGCCAAGAAAGGCTGCTTCAACAGACATCAGCTCCCAGCCCAGTCTTGCTAGATAATCACCACAGAAGGAGGCCCAGATGATAGGCTTCCAGAGGAACCTGGCGGAGAATTAAAGTCGAGAGCACGGACTCACCTCTTGACGCGGGCTTGCACTGACTGACTCTTGCCTGGCCCTGGCACGTGAATGTGGATGGTGGACGGTGGACGGTGGACGGTGGAAGATGGTGGATGAGGGTGGATGAGGGTGGATGGTTGGTCCAGTCTGTGGATGCTTCATGCTCGAGGAGAATGTGGTGGTAAAGGTGAACAGACGTGCAAGACGAGGACACTATTCTAGGCGAGGCTAGGGCTGATTCTGCTAGGTATGCTTTAGGGTCGGTTTCGATTTGATTCGACCATCCATGTAAATCGCAGTCCATCACACCACTGACAGTTGCGACGGGAAGGAGCCACTGATTCGCCTGTTGCGCTACCACAATTTACTAGTCCATATCGGACTCACCACACCAGACAAGACTGGTCCACGGCGGTTGGGCAGTTTTGGTGGGGCCAAAAAGAGGGGCAAGGGAACATGGAAGCGACCTGGTCAGATTGTGATTGTCTGCCGGTACCCAGGCAAGGCAATCAGCACGCACTGCCTCGACACAGTTCGAGCCTTGCATGATTCCAAGCCAGTATTGCCAGGCTATCAGACGACACGCATCGTCCTCCGTCTTGCGACGTCATAGAACGCTACCGTTTCGACTGGGAAAGATGGAACAAACTGTAAGCAACACACGCTCAGAGACATTCCGTCTGCCGCTCCTCCAAGTGCTGGGCTCTGGCCAAGTACTGTTACTGTTACTGTTACTGTTACTGTGTCTTCGACTACCGAAATAGGTGAGACGACTCTAGGAAGACACCAACTTGGCTTGCGGGACAGCACCTTGTATCTGCAGCTAGATGGAGTTTAAAAATACTCAAAACTCGAAAGGCGAGTCGGGTGCTCGGACCGGACGCGCGCTTCTCGGCTTTGTCCCCCATTCCTCCTACTATGTGCTTCTCGGCCCTGCAGTGTCCAAGGCCAACCTCGGTTAGGACCTCGAAAACGTTTCAATGTCGGACGACCACCACTAAGCGTCACAGCCTCTGCTGATCCAAATGGCTTTTGAGTGATCCCTATAGCGTCGGTTGGAAATCCCAAGAAGACGTCTTTCCTAGTCCCGGTTAGGCCTTTTCTCTCTCGTCCTCCGCCGAGATGACAACCCTGATGGTGATGCGTGGGGTCCCAATCCCACGTTGGAAAGCAGGAGAAAGAAGCTGGGGGGGGGGGGGGGGGGGGATGAAGCATGGATAGCGGGTTTGTCTCCGACCAAATCTGCGCTACTTCAGGCATGACAGCAGCTTCAAAGCCACCCCCGCGCTGATGGACTAGGGAGCAGGATGAATGCATCTAATATCCAATACAGTCTGGTATAATCCAAAGCTCGTTTTACCGAAACCTTGTCCCGTGGACGGCATTCTACTACATACATCATCAACCTCTTTCGTCAGTGGTCCTCAACGTATGCTGTTTTTGACAACAGCACAACCAAAGAGAAACAAAGAAAAGAGGAAGAAACGAAGTCCCGCCATACTCATACGAATAGGGACAGGGGAAGGGGAAGTACAGTTTCAATAGCTTCCCGCTCGCAAATGACTGCAAAAAAGACCAACACAGACGCCAGTCATTAGCCTATGCATATCCAGATGCACTGCTTGTGATGAGCAGGCGGCCACCAGCAAGCTGAGGAGGAAAAAAAGTTGATTTCTTCGACCCTGCCAAAACTCAAATTCAGGATACCGGGTTCGCGGATCTATCATCATCCCATCAGAAATCTAGCATGCTGGATAGGCCGCATACATTTTACATTATGTATGCACACCCACTCTCCTTCGCGTCTCGGCCACAGGGCACTAAACCACTAGCCACAGATGCGCACGTATACAATGTATGTACATGCATGAGAGCATGTACATATTATGTACATGCTCGCGGGGAAATCGCAAACCAAAGTCGTCGTCTCTAGCTCAGGGGAACACTTGCAGCAGCTCACTTTGCCTTTTCGCGAGGTCTGTGGTTCTGGATGGATTGCGTTGCAGCGCTATTGCCACAACTCAAGAGGATGGCCATTTTTTTCATGGCAGGCAGTTCCACTACGAATGCCCATGCCTGGGATCCTCTTGCCATCCTGACCGGCAAAATAACGTGTCTGCATCTGTCAAAAATCACAAACGGCAAACGGCAAACGGGCTTGGATACTACGAGAAAAGTACTCTCCTGCGCCACTAGGAATCTACGCTGCCAACAAAAAAGTAGCCACTTACTTTTCTCGTCGTAAGCGGCCAACGACTCAAAAATATTTCGTCATTTGGGCCTAGGGCTCTGAGTTTCCCCTCTCGTCCAATACGGTGTCACTTGCGAAAACCCGACTGCAGACTACACAAGCATGCGCCTGCCGGTACAAAAGCAACGGCAACTTTTCTTTTCTCGTTCTCTCGCGTCTCCCTGATGCTTGTGGGCGACTTCAGGCAGCGGACAAGACTTTGTGCAAATATCAATGCGGGGCATCGAATTACTAAGCTCAAATTGTACAATGTATTGCAGCGTGAATCCACCACCAGGAAGCCAATCGTATCACCGCGACCATTGATTTGAGTGGATCAGATAAGTGAACGGCGACTGAACCTGGAGAGTCCGGCCAATCCTGGTCCTTAAGGGACAGGTGATAATATCCAGGCTTCTTGTTGTATAGGACGCGGACGCCTTGGACCTTTTACCCAGGGCACCACAAGGAAAATTCGTAGGAATCTTGGGTGGAACTTCTTGTGTTCGTCACAGGGTATCCTGGCAGTGTACCAAAGGACTCTTTCAAATACAACAACTAATCTACGCATGGTACGACTTTTCCCGGTGGCGGACTGTACGTTGTGTACATACATAGTATGTGTACATACAATGCCGGGGAGATAAATTTACTACCTAACAAGCACTTACCTATGTAAGTACCTACCCAATAGTACAGGAGCACTTACCTACGACCAGGCAGCCAAAGTATTCGATTACGGTGGTGACGGTCGAGGAAGCGCCGTCATTGGAACGGGAGCGCCGCCATATATTCGGGCCGTACTACCAGGGGACCACAACGGAAAGCAAATATGATTGTGTTTAGGCTAGGCCCGCCTCTTGATAGTCAAATGGCAGGGGAGTGACGGGACGAGGGCCCACGCCATCCCGGCAGTCGAAGTGATGCATCCATCACACATCCTCTGGAGCGACCCCAGGTCACGCGGGTTCATGGCAAAAGAGCAGCAAAACCAACCCATCCCCACCTATCCATTATTTCCACTTTCACATCAGATGATGGAGACGGACACTCCTGATCTCCATTTCGTGCCGAGTTGCTTTTGAAACGGTTTCAACACCTTGACATTTCAAAAGCCTTTCACAAATGGGATATCTCTTACCACAAGTAAAAAGAACGCATCTGGGTTCGCATACTTCGCCCGAAGCGCATGTCAGCCGTTGTCCACCACATGGATTCGTGTTCAGGGGGGGGGGGGGGAGAGGGTTGCAGACTTCTTGAGTGGGTTCTTCGGAGTATCAAATCCGGGTCTCATCTGCGAAGGTGGCAATTTCCTGGTTATGGATTGAGTTTCATCCCATGCCATATGATGTGCGAATAATACCGGGTGTAAAAACGTCGGGGCAGAACGGGTCGTGTGTACATGCGTACATGCGTACATACAGACATACATACAACAACAGTGTGCCATAGGCCATAGTGTTTCCGCAGCAGGCCGTTGGTGAGCAGACCCCCGGTAACTGCGATGGGGGTTCCGGGCCTTCTCAACCAGACAACTGGGTGGGCTACTCACGCAGGGGTGGAGCGTTCCTGAAATTGTTGCAGACATTTCTATTTCCTCACCCTGCCCAAGCTCAAGCTCAAGCAATAATGGGCGGAAGAAATCAATGGAGCCCGGCTGGATGGCGAGCGGCGATTCGACAAGGCAAAGACAAAGACACTGTGCAGTGTGCAGGTGAGCAGTGTGCCTGCTGGGCGTGGGACGGAGAGCTTTGTCGAGGAGGCTCTTTTGCTTTAGCCTGCGCATGGGTCAAACCCGGGAATTGGACACGCAGGCGAGATACGACACCAGCCCACGCTGCGCGCGACGGACCTCCACGAAAATGATGACCGATTTGCATGGAGGATGTGGAGATGGAAGAACCGGCCCCAAAGCCTTGCCGGCCGTGCCCCCCTCTCAATACCAATCGAGTTGAGGGGGCAGGTGCAACGTAACGTTTGTGACAGAAAGGGGGAGAAAGGGGGGAGACGTACGTTGTATGTCAAGTCACAGACACGAACAGCGCGTTTGAGCAGCAGGTACTATCCTTTGCTCGAGTTGATTGCTTTCTCATCCTCAGCCGTGAAGCGTACATACATCGGATGCAGGCGACAAGGGGGGTTTCTAATGCCAAGTCGGGTCTCGAGCTGGGCGCTATTGACGGAACGGACGACGACGGCTCCGTCAACCAAGACCAAAGCAGTCTGGTTGCTGGCAAGTAAGCACAACGGCCACGGGCGAGGGCTTGGCTGAGCAGCGATGGTCAACTCGAACACGAGGCCACCTTCCTACCTACCTACCTACCTACCTACCTAGACAACGCACAACGCACAACGCACAACGGTGCACACATCATATTGTCATTTTGGAGGCCAGGGGGCCGGCTGAAGAGCAGGTCGCCGCGATCGCAGCCGTGGACGCTTTGGGCCTGATGCCTGACGCCTGGAGTCGGAGAGGTGAGGGGCCGAAATTTGACGGGAATCCAATCAAAGCCCCCAGAAACGGCATAAAGCTGTCCCGAATCTCTGGAGAGAAGTCGAAGAGGTTCCTCTGAAAGCCCTGAACGGGATCATGATTGGGCGGACGACAGCTACAGCCCCTGGTAAAGTGGACGCGGTGGCAGACGAACCCGGTTACCTGGTCTGCGATGACTTGTTGAATGCTGTCATGCCATATGCACACGCGCACCCAACGAGCGTATGTGCATATGTATGTATGTATGTACATACATAAATGGGCAGCAGCACAGTATCCAAGCCGGACAAGGTTTTTGTCGTCCAGACACTTCCAACGTGTTTTTGATAGAAGATGATCCAGGCTTGGAGACCATGCGGGGATGATGAAGGTGACGGGCGGCTCGTCCAACCGAGGTCTTGGGAGGGAGAATCATGGAGCTGGCCTGCCTGGCCACGTTCAACAGACCGGTCACCTCAAAACCATGCCGTCCAAGCTACGGCTCTCGTTGTCCGGCGACGACTTGTCCCTCGCGAGACTAACAAGCGGCGGTCATGGGCGGGACTCGGCGCCAAACCGGCGGACAATTGCTCAACCCAACCGCCATGCATGTCACAAAGGGACTCGCAAGCCAACAGAGACAGTCCTTTTACACGTGCATAGCATATCAACATATACATGCATGTCTGTATGTATGTATGTACAACGTACACCATGATGGGCTCATTCCCCAGGTCTCAGTTCTGAACCGTTCAGTGCGCCGGACGTACGACGGTAACAGTACCACAAACCCAAGGGCTTGGCCGTGGCGCTAACAGCCAGGCAACGGCAGGTATGACTCTAGAAGGTAAGTAGGTATATTGTCGGGTTGTGACACAACGACTGCATATATGTATACGTACAGTATGTACAGGTACATACATGTATGTGCAGGAAGTATGCAGCAAAGGGGATAAGCCAGAGGCAAAGGCCAGCAGGGCATAGGCGCCCGCCAAGCCCAGTGCCAGCTGCCCTGCGTTTCTGCCGACCAATGGAATGGAGGCATGTCGCGGGCCGCCGTCAGCTCAATTTGCTGGCCTCCTGCCATGCTATGCACGACACTGGCCTTGATGTTCATGATGGAGGCATGACCCTTGTCGGAGGTCCGTGGGCCACGCAGGGGGTTCCTGGCCTTCAGACCCAGGTGACCAGCAAGAAAATGGAGAAAGAAGATGGAAAAGAAGGGCAACTCAGTTTTAGCATCAGCGGCAGGTAGCACGTCGCACGTCGCACGACCGCGGCAATCCACTAGGGCGCTCCCGCCCTCTCCCTGTCCGCCCTCTTGGTCTTGCGCGCGAAAGACTAGATAGACCCCGACAGACCCCGACAAGCCCGACACGGACGACAAGGGGGGGGGGGGTGGGTGTTTAGTAGCACGCGCGAAGCAAACATTGACTGATTCCATTCCGCAAGCTCAGCCTCAATCAAATACCTGGCGCCGAACGAACAAACCGGAATCCCGGTTGGGAAAACAAAAAAGAAGATGTTTGAAAACGCTTTGCACACAAACACAATTCGGCTGCGTACGAGTGCGTCCATCTATGCGTGTTCTGTTCCGATTTTCCTCGTGGGCGGATGGTTGACTGTTTGCCCACCCCGACGAGAAAGAAAATCAAAAAAAAAAAAATCAAAAAAAAAATCAAAAAAAAATCAAAAAAAAAAAAAAAAAAAAAAAAAAAAAAAAAAAAAAAAAATCGCCCGGCGTGCGACAAGCTAGGGAATTGGGGAGGTTCGAGACCAAAACGCAAAATTCCCCGAGCACTTGGCAGGGCATTGCTTACGTACTTAATGTACGTACATACACACACGTACGTGTACAACTTGATGCGGAGGTTACTCCTGCCCGCCGTCGAGGTGATGAATGATTTTCGTCACGGCCTGAAACGTCTTATGAGAACTCGATCTGGCGATCTGGTCATGCATCTATGTATGTACTGTACATATGTATGCATGTACATACATACATTGGCTTGCATCTACCGACACTCGAGGAGTGCATGTAGGCAAGCGGGACGCCAAGTCCATCGACGAATTCCACCCAAAGTGCGCAAGGGGACCAGGGGTCTACGCACATTGTCGGGTTCCGGGGCCTTGTGCGCACGGCATCAGCGCGCGGCATCAGCGGACGGAGCCAGCGGCCGGAGCCAACGGCCGGGATGGCCTGTCCAACGTGCTTCCAAACTCGACAGAAGCAGGGGGAGCGGCAAGTGACAACTTACCAGACAAAGACTGGAAGACTCTACATATCTGCTCTTTTGGTTGGTACGGAATACGGCCCTCTCGGCATGGCACGGCGGATTATGACCAGGATCCTGCCAACTCTGGTTCGTTCTGCGGCCCCCGTCAAGCTTTCGTCCTAGTTCTCCTGGGGGATGGTCACTGCTCGCTTCCGCGTGCCGTGGCCGCATGGAGCCGGCTGGGAGGGGCGCTGGGAATGATGGACACACTTTTTTTTTTTGCCATCATGGTCCATTTATCTGCCAAAGGCTGTGGTTGCCAAGGTTGTTGCGAAACATGGCTCGTGACATGGTGGGTTTCACAATGTTTGCCATGGATTTCTGGCTTTCCGTGCCATGGCATTCTCTCTCTCTCTCTCTCTTTTTTTTTTTTTCTTCACGACGATGCTTTTCAAATTCCTCTCTCAAGTCCTTTTCCTCCTTTTCGACCTATTTCACCAACTAGGTACTTAAGTAGGTACCTACTGACAGGCATCAAGTACTTAAAGCACTGTATGCATGGGAATTGGAATTCCGTTTTCCGTCGCTCTTCCAAGCCCGTCTTATATCCGCTAGTCTTCTCCCGCACGGGGCCATGACGCACTCCGCGCAGATACAATGTACATGCTTGTCCGCCGTCTCCGCGCCCGTGGTCAAGTACAAGGTACTTAGTTGGGCAGGCTGGCAAGGAGCACATGCCGTCCCCGGTTCTACGCAAATCGCAAGCAATGACGTTTTGAGACAGACGGGAGGAAATGAACAGACGAGAAAATAAAAGCCAGGCCGTGAACAGCGCCCACTCCAACCGATCCGCCCGTCACCCTCCAGCCTCTAGACTCCTCACCTGCTGGTGCCTGTTTCCAGGCAGGCAGCGAGCGCCCAGGAGTAATGAGATGGTATGACAATTATGTCATTGAGCTGCCCGCAGCCACCAGACGTCTGTCTACGCAGAGAAAAAGCTCGGGCTTGTCTTGGAGAGGCCATCCTGTGTCCCCGTATTTTGTTTTTTTTTCCCCTCCTGTTTCTGGCCATTGTCAAAGATTGGTCCGTACATTACATAGTGCATGCATGCATGCCTGTGTGGGTGGCACGGCACGGCAGGGTGTTGGTGATGCATTGCATGAATGCGTGTACCGTTGCAAAAGCCTAATGACCCAGTCCCGCCGCCTGCCCGTCGTTTATCGGCCGGCCAGCCCTTCGTGGCCTGCCATGCCGTTGCATCGGACATGGGACAGTGACCATGGCATCGCATCGTGTCGCGACCTGGACGAATTGGTCCATGTCAATGTGGGTTGGGTGGAACAAGAAGGTTTGACTTCTTGCATCCAGCGTCCCGGTACCTGATGGAAGAAGGAAAAAGAGAGAAGAAGAAGAAAAGGTGGAAGAGAGGGGGGAGGGGGGGTTGGGTTTCCGGATTTGAAGCTAAGATCCTCGAGAGCAAAAGCGTCACATCGTTTTGCCTTGAGCGGCGCAGTGCAAGGCCATGCCGTTCGAAGTGGAACACACCCACCCCCATTTCCTGTACCTTTTCTTCCCCATCTTCTCTTTCTTCGGCGTCTTTGCTTCTCGCCGCTTCCTTTTTTTTTTTGCTTTCTTTTTTTTGCCTTCTTTTTTTTTTCTTCTTCTTCTCTTTTCTCCAAACTCCATGCGTACGTTTCAAGACGCAATCTTGCATCGGACGGCGCCTTGATCGACCACGCTGGCGGGCTCCCGACAAGTCTGATGTCTGACCTTAGTGCCGGATCGCGACCGCGTACTTTCCGGCACTGACAAAACAGGAAAGAGAAGATAAAAGAAAAGAAAAGAGACAAAAAGAAAGGGGCGGTCCGGCTTGGACATTGTCTAGAGGTGGTGGTTCAGGGGTCAAAAACGTCATGCTTTGATGGGGTCTTTGGTACTGACGATTGTCGATGCAATCAATGTGCTCATCGACATGGTCAGCGCCCTCGTGGCTTTTTCTTCATGGTCGTCGGGACAAGGTACTCTCCAAGGGCGCCTTGTGTCTTCATGGGCTCATATACATATGTACGTGGCCAGGAGCATCCGCCGTCGTTGTTCATGATTTGTCGGCACTCTATTGAGCTGTCCTGTCCATGATGGTGAAAACATATGTATGTAATCATGTTCCACGCAGTGTACGCCTACCCCCCTCTAGCCACAAGGCACAAACGTACAGACGTCATGTGGGAACGCTTTCCGGCAAACTTTGAAACAAGTGTCTTTTGTGTCTTCTTGACTGGCATCGGCTTTTCGTCCATCACCCCCCCCACCGTCCAGCGAGATAATGTTGAGGGACATTCATACTTTGCTGCTCAAAGCCATGACTATCCAGATCTGCTCGAGTGCTGACAATGTGGCGAGATGCGGCCAGGAACAAAGAAAACGGGTGGCGGACGTCTGTCGGGCCCGGCATTCTCCAGCGCACCTGTCGCAAGGCACGTCGTTGGTAGGGACAATCGTGGCCATTCCATCCTACCCGTCCCGTTCCCGTTGGCTCTGGCGCCGTCCCTCTATGAGGGAGCAGGTGCCTCCAATGTCCAAGGGGAGAAAAAGGGCATAGGGGAGAGGGGTAAACAAAAAGGAAAGGAAAAAAAAGGAAAAAAAAAAAAGAAGTAAAGAAAAAAGGGGAAAAAAGGAAAGAAAAAGGAAAGGGATCCAAGTACGAAACAAAACGAAAGACCTTGACGCCACCCAAGTTCTTTCCCGCTTCGCAAGTCTTAGTGGCCCTAGCAATACATGATGGGCCTAGAAAACGTGATGGACCCCTTTTGTCCCCAGGAAAAGGGTCTCGTCGGTCTTTCAAAGGCCCTGGTGGCGCGCAGTTAGAGGGGAAGCGCGAGGGCAAGTAGAGGAGATGCGGTGGCTGTAGGAGTGGTTTCTAAACGTGGCAGGCCGTGGTTGAGCAACTAGTTCCGTTCATCATGGTCCTGGGCACTCGGCCTTGAGCGCAAAACTGTTGGTGGCAACAAGTCTGCCGTAGCTGAGAAACCTCTTTCATTTTCCATCTTTTTTCTCTCTCTCTTTTTTTCTTTCTCTTTCCTCTTTTTTCTTACTTTTTTCTTCCTGTCCTTTTTCCTTTCTTTTTTCTTTTCTTTTCTTTCTTTCTTTCTTTTTCAAGTCTTGTTCTGATCTGGTCACGTACATCCGGGGGGCCGAGACATGGCCGGGCCGGACAGCAATGGCGTTGTCCCGGAGCAAACCCCGTGCCTGGTGCTTCCCGAGCTGCTGGATGGGTTTCGCCGCTAGGACTAGGTGGAAGGTGTCATTCATGAAGCGCCGTAGGGTCCGTTTGGATGGATGGATGGATGGATGGATGGATGGATTTGGTTGATGCTGGGCGTGCAAAGAAGAGCGACGGCCGAGGAGCGGAACCTCGGTGCCAAACTCTGACCAGCGACGCCAGTCCATTCTCTGCCTAGCACGTCAGCACCGCACCGGCTCCGAGCTCTCGTGCTTACTCGTTCGTAATGTGGCAAGAGCGACCCGGCCAATGCGGAATGGGCCAGAGTCGACAGGAATGTTTCGTCGTTTCGTCGTTTCGTCGTTTCGTCGTCGCTTCGTCGTCGGTTCCGTCTTCACCTTGTCCCGATTATCAAGTCCCAACTACCTGGGCCTGGGCCGCACATCGCCAACGCCCATCATCCCGGCCCCGGACGCCCGCCCCAACGACCCAGATGCTGAGGGCCGACCGAACCTACCTTGGGCCGCTCTGGTACAAGACAGACGGCTGGCCGTGGGGTTTGTCCGCTGTCCGTTTGCGGGATTGGCCTCGCTAGCCTCATAACGTGCTCGCTCGGTTGCGTCAGCGACTCGTCGGCGCTCTATGCCCGACTTGCCGGCACATCTGCATTCACAACCACAATTACAATGTCGCCGACTCGCTGTGATGGACCTAGATCTACCTACCTACTTCATAGGTACCTACCTACTTACGTACCTCCTTGGATACCGAAGAAGAGGTAGCTAGGCTAGGTTCCCGCCCAACCTGCCTCCCTACTTGGTAACCGGTAGACGGACGATACGAACCTTGGACCTCGCGAATCGACGGTGCCGTCTAACACCACCCGCCGCCCCTCCATCCAGCGCCTCGCCGTCCGTCGCTCGGCTCTTCTGATCGGCTCGTGCGTGTCTACAATGCATTCAGCGAGCCCTGGGACTAAACCCGTCGCCCACGCGTCAAGTTGGAACACTAACGCGGGGGGTTGGGGCGTATATCCTCAAACCGGTCTTGCTCAAGCAAGTAAGACCGAGGCAGGGAGGACCTCGCGAGCCAAGGCTTCGCGTCTCGGGACGAGACCCTGCCGTGAGTTGTGGCTGCCAACGACATGGCATTTTCATGGCATTTCCTCGCTTTGCCATGGGCAGCCCGACTTGTCCCTGTCCACGGCCTTGGAACGATGGGACCCCTATCCCAGCATCACCACGAATCCGACGCACACGGATCCAGCCGACAAGGGCTAGCCGATGAGGCCCGTGGCTGTCGTTCGTTTCTTGTCCCTTGGTCCTTGGCACCAAGTGCAATTGGACGACCGTTTCCGTTCCCTGTGCTTGTCGGCCAGAACTGCTTTCACGCCGCTACTACAGTTGCCCCCGCCCACCATGATTCTACAGCTCAGTTGTTCCTGGCGTTCCACAAAGTTGGTGTTGCTTTTTGCTCTCGACCAGACACACTTTCTTGGCAACTCGCCGCACGTGGCAGCGGCTCTGCACACGAAACAAATGGCGGCCGCCAAAACTCCACCTGCCGCTGCTCCGTCGTTGACTACGCCGCCGCCACCAGTTACAGCCAAAAGTTACCGTTCCTCACACCCTCCGGCCGTCCGTTCGGTCCTCCGTCCGACCGCCCAAACTTCATCATCGGCTGGCTTGTCTGCTCTTACGTCCGGCCGCCGCCGCCGCTGCTTCCTAGCCAGCTCCGAAACCCCTGTAATCGACAGCTTCCTTCCCGTAAGGTGACTGGATCCGTCATTGGCCCTTGGCCAGCCACACGCAAACCACGTACCTGGTTCACGGGAAAACCCTCCATCTGCTTTGCTTTGCTTGGTACGAGTAGAGTAGCCGCGGATGACCATGACGCTTGGCGTCCCAGCTGCCACGGCTTTCGCTGAATTTCAAAGGCTCGATCCGAGTTTTCGCCTCTCCGCCTCTCCGCAGGGTCCAATGCTGTCCGCTACAGCCGCCTTATTCCCCCTTGGTCGCACAGCTTAACGATGTAAGATTCACGGCCTCGGATTCCACGGCATGTACGTTCTGATTGCACGCCACCATCCTGGTTTTCGAGCAATCAGCAGTCACGGCCAACCTCTTGACTTGTCCCTGCCGGCTGTACCCGTCCCCTTCATTACGACAACCAGATATACACGACCCGATCGTGGGACGGTGGTGGGCAGAGGATCTTGCGGTCAGATGGGAGAATCCTGCGAATCGGGCCCAAAGCATTATTGCTCTAAATGAACCGGAAATCGACTGGTCTGTAGCGAACGACCGGATGGCTAAGGGAACGGAGGTTGCCCCCCCCCCCCCTTTTTCATGTGTTCCTCCCACACCTTTCCCATGGGGCAGCACTAGTTGACGCTTGTAGGCAGCGTCATTCATACCGGCAAAGTCAGCAACACAGGAGCCAATTTAGCAGCACCAGCTGGTTTGGTTTGACCACACCAGCGACGTCAGTTTCTCAACTAGCTGGCGTCGTCACCTACAAGAGGAATGCTCGCGGGCCGCACATAGAGCGGTGGAGTACAAATATTGGTATCGCACTGCCTCGCCCTCACCCGCACACATGACTCTCTGGGGCGACTCTGGTCTGTCGATCAAGGGGTACGCCGTACACGCAAACCTAGAGCAACAACGTATCAGCGGACGTCTGCCACACTCCCCTCCCCAGCGCCTCGGGCTTGCTCCACGAGTTAGCCTTGCACTATCCAAGACTCCGAACCTGTGAGCCTAGCCCATTGCTAGAGTCCCTCGTACTTGCCCATCATTGTCTCAACTATTTACAGCCTGACAAGCGAGCGGGTGCTCGCAGTGCCGCCATGTCGCACACCCGATCCAGCCTTTGTTACACCCGCACCACAGCACCGAGTGGCCCGGAAACTAAAAATAAAAATTGTAGACCGAGTCCCTGATTTCTGTTGCACTAAAAAAACGTATGTGATCACATCACGTTAATCAGTGCTACTAGGTACCTTGGACGGCAACAACTCCTGTAAAAAGAGGGTCCAGGGTAGCAGTGTGTTTAATCGTGTAGGACCCTGACGTGGTGTGCCTTATCTCAGGGATGCGTGGGCTACATACAGGGACACACGACGTGGCAAATGACGACGAGACGCCGGGCCGATTCTCGTCGTCTTGGACACGAGGGTCGTTTTGCGCTGGCATGCGCTCATGCCGGCTCGCGTGGGCGCCACCCCGTAGTGACCATGTCTGTCCATGACGATGTCTTTTTCTCCCGTTTGCCCGGGAGGGATTGTCAGTTGTCCGGGTCGAGATGTGGCTGTGCAAGCTGGGTGGCAAACATGGCAGAAATGATTGGCAAGGCTGGAAAAAAAGAACCGGGTGACAAATATTGTAACGAAAGAGTGTTTATTGCAAAAATACCAAGTGGCAAACACTATAAAAAACCATCCATTGTAAAGAATTAGGTGGCAAACGCTGTGAAAAACAAAGAGACTGCTCATTACAAAATTATTGGGTGGCAAAACTGTACAAAACCATCTATTATGAAACCTAGGTGAAAAACATTGTGAAGAAAAGATTCTCCATCGTAAAGATGACAAGTAGTAAAACACTATAAAAAACCCATCTATTGCAAAGAACTAGGTAAAAACATGATAAAGAAGAACTACCCATTGCAAAAATATTAAGTAGCAAACACTCTAAAAAAACTATTCATTGTAAATAAATAGGTGAAACATTGTAAAGAAGAACTACCCAGTACAAAGATATTAAGTAGCAAGCACTATAAAAAACCATTGTAAAGAACTGGATGAAAACATTGTAAAGAAGGACTACCCATTACAAAGATATTAAGTAGCAAACACTATAAAAAATCATTTATTGTAAAGAACTAGGTGGTAAAACTGTAAACACCCACCCGTTATAAAACCTAGGTGACAAACATCTACGGCGAGGACGTGTCCAAGGAGAAGAGATGGCAACAAGGAACAACACGAAAAAGGGAAGAGAAATGTAAAGAAAGCGAACCGGATGAGGAGGTGGCGGCAACTTATACAATGCTGGGACACTGTCACCTCTGGTGCCTACTCATCCGCCTGCTTGGCTTTGACGACTTGCATTTCCCGCCTTGCTCGCCATCATCACTTGGATGAATTAATTCTTTTGGAATTTGACGTTGAATGCGCCTTTACTGTGAAGACCTGACCGCCTTGGCATGGAGGGACAGAGGGACGTCGTCGTCAGGGATTTGATCAACTTTCAGAGTCACCATGTCGTCATTCCGAAACCATGTGCCTCGGTCCATTCACAGTTGAATTCATGCCCAGAAACACTTTCTAGCATCGTCGTCTGGCAGCATGCACTCGAGCGGGCATGGCTCAGCTCGGCCTTGACTTGACGTGCCCGCGCAACGTTGCGATCGAGTGGTGGTGATGCGGCCCCTGGCAAGCAGCCGGCGAGTTCTTGCCGGGAGTCTTGGCCGTCTCTTGAGCTCTCATCTCATGGAACAAGGCGCATGCAGGATTGGTGCTCATCGACACAACAAGCGTGGATTTCCCCCTCCGATATGGAGCCCCATGTACCCGACGGAGACGAACAGAGGCGAGCTGAGAGCATAGCCTAATGGCTAAACGCGAATCCGCATCCCGGTGTGCATACGTGACGACGGCTTTCCAATCAAGCAGCGGTTTCGCAGAGCGCTTTCAACAAGAACCGAAGGAGGGCGTCCATATCCGTGCGAGCGCAGTAGACGCTACGGACGATTCGGATTGTGCTGTACCGATATGGCGAGACGTCAAGCTTTTCCAACTCTGGAGGAAGCACTTGTTCGGGGCATCATTTTACGTGGCGGAGCGATGTCATAGGCGAGGGAGAGGGAGAGCTTAGCTTCCTGGAGTTTGTCGACATTGGACTGCATGACAGTCATGCGGGCGAAGAGGACCATGTCACGATGGCATGAGTCTGATGAGTCTGATGAGTCTGGTGAGAAAGAATGGGAAGAATAAGCAAAAAGAAAAAGAAGGCAAAGGAAGGAAGGAAGGAAGGAAGGAAGGAAGGCGACAGTCTTATTCTTGCACCAAGTAAAAGGAAAGAGCCAACACTCTTCCCATTGGACAACGGACTCCCCTGGCGGCTGCTCGGCGATCGGGGCCGGGTTAACTTTTCCTTGGCGGACGCCGATGAGGCTTAGACGGGGATTCGTCACCTCGTCGGAAAATGCTTGTCCTACCGAGCACCGAACCCGATTCAGGCGCCATGTCCGTCAAAGCCGTGGCGCTCGTCCGACGGCCAACGGCTTCCAGTCCGGCGTCACCGAGGTCATATTGTATGCCTCGGCGTCGGAAGGTCCAGGGGCGTCTGTGCCCACCACATGTCGTCGCGCCCGACGCAAATATCGACAACCGGATTCATTGTCTTTTGACCCTGTGCTCCCCCTTCCCACCGTCCGTTTGCCTCTCCCTCCGCTCCGTTGCGAACGAATCTATACTTGACCGACTCCCGGTGCGGTAAATCCGATTGACTTATCCGTCAACATCTCTCGATTTCCTTTCGCTAAAGGGGAAAGAACAAGAAAGCGCCCGAAACAATGTCATCGTACAGCTCGGCAGCCGAGGTCGACGAGGTAGGAACGCCGTCATTCCCGCCCACAAGGCGAAGAAAGAAAAAGAAAGAAAAAAGAGCTCATCATCAGATACGCTCCGTCAGGCCTTCGATACCGTCGCCAGCACCTTTCTCTCCCACCGCACCAAGTCCCTCACGTGGCGCATCAAGCAGCTCCGTAAAATTTGGTGGATGCTCGAAGACAACCGCGAGCGCATCTTGCAAGCGGTTCACGCCGATCTCAACAAGCACCGGCAGGAGGCTCTTCCTGTGGATGTCGTTGGCATTCAGAATGCATGTCTGGAAGCCCTAGACAACATCAAAGCGTGGACCAAGGATGAGAAGCCCCGGCAGACAGAACCCCTCAACTTCTTTGGCGGCGCCCGCATCCGCAAGGAGCCCAAAGGCGTGTCGCTCATCATCTCGGCCTGGAACTACCCCTTTATGGAGCTGTTCGAGCCCCTGATTTGCGCCATCGCCGCCGGCTGCACCGCCGTCCTCAAGCCCAGCGAGCTGGCCCCCGCCTCCGAGCGCCTCATCACCGAGATGGTGCCCAACTATCTCGACCAGAGCGCCATTCGCGTCGTCACGGCTGGGCCCGGCGATATGAACTACCTCCTCGAGAAGAAGTGGCACCACATCTTCTTCACCGGATCTACGGCCGTTGGCAAGATCATCTACGCCAAGGCCGCGCCCAACCTGACCTCGGTCACGCTCGAGCTGGGTGGTCGTGCGCCCGCCATCGTCACTCCCTCGGCCGACATTGACCTGGCGGCCAAGAGAATCGCCAACGCCAAGTTCATGAACGCCGGCCAGGTGTGCGTCGGCGTCAACCACGTCTTTGTCGATCCGTCCGTCAAAAGAGACTTCATCGCCGCCCTCAGCAAGTACTTTGATCAGTACCGATCCGGTCAGTCCTGCGAGCCGGCCTATGCGACCCGCATCGTCAACGACAGACACTTCAAGCGACTCGACCACCTTCTCCAGACGACCGGGGGCAAAATCGTCTATGGCGGCGAGCGCAACCCCGAGAACCGCTTCTTCGCACCCACCATTGTCGATGGCGTCACAACCTCGGACTCGCTGCTCTCCGAGGAGCTGTTCGGTCCAATCCTGCCCATTCTCGACGCCACGCTCGACGAGGCCATCTCCTACACGGCCACGCACGACCACCCGCTCGCCCTGTACGGCTTCACGTCCTCGGAGCAAGAAAAGGACAAGATCCTGCGCCAGACCAACTCGGGGGGCGTGACGTTCAACGACGCCATTCTGCACATGATGGTCAAGGATGCTCCCTTTGGCGGAGTCGGCGCCTCGGGCATGGGCGCCTACCACGGCGTCTACGGCTTCAACGAGTTCACCCACCTGAGGACCGTCGTCAACATCCCCGGCTGGATGGAGCTGCTTCTCAAGGCCCGCTACGCGCCCTACTCGGACAAGAAGGCCGCCGCCATGATCAAGGCCATTGGTTCCAAAACCAGCGTGCCATTCGACAGAAACGGCGAAGATGTGTCAACGTTGCGTGCATGGCTGACCAAGCCTCTAGCCGCCGTGTTGTTCCTGGCACTGTTCAAGTGGAAAGGATGGTCCATGTCGGATGTGCTTCAGATTTTCAAGAAAAACTAACCGGGCGAAGGATTGTGTTTGCGTCTGGGCGCGCGTAAGGTCACGTCGTTTTGCGATTGTCTTTGTGTGTATATATATATACGAATTGGAGTTTGCGGATCATGAATGAAAATTATCCATTGAGTAACATGTCCCAGGGGCTTTTTTTTTTTTAAAAAAAAAAAACACAAGAGCACAACGCTCCAAAATACATGACAATCGTAGGATGTAGCAATTTTCAATTGCCGTCGAGGAAAAACACAGGGTATCTTGAAATACGACGAGAAAGAAAAGGAAAAAGGAAAAAGAAAAAAAGAAAAACCCCCCTTGATCGTCACAGCATTTCTACAACGCCACAGGCGTGTTCGCAGCACTCATCTTGGCCTTCTTCTTCTTCAGCCTCGGCGTCGTCGCCGACTTGGGCGTCTTGGGCCCCTTGGTCTCCTTCTTCCCCGCCTCGACCTTGGGGGCCGCGGCGGGGCCGTTCATGGCACCCATGCCCGTCTCGGGCGTCTTTTTCGGCGGCAGCGGCACGGCCTTGCGCCCCGTGGACGAGAGGTGGAACTCGCCGGGCCGTCCCGTGATGGGATTTTCGTCAATGTACTCGCCGCCGTGGCGCATGTGCATGAGGAACGCCTCCTCGGCGGACCGCTCCAGGTGCCACTCGTCGTTCTTCCGGGCCTGGCTCCGGACCTGTCTCTTGGGGGATGCGGCCTGGTCGGTCGGCGGCGCGGGATCCTGCGTCTTGGTCGGCGCGGGCTGGTTCGCGGGGAGATGGTAGACGTGGCCTGTGGAGGGACGCCATTTGCGTATGCTTTCCGCGGCGGGGAGGGCCTTTGCGATGGCGGATGAGATGGTCATCTGGAATCGGTGGGCGGCCAGCAGCGAGATGAAGTGTCAGCCGAGGGGGTTTTCACGAGGTACCGGAGGAGGAAAAAGGGGGGGAGGGGGGGGGGGGAAGGAGAGTAGGGAGAGAAAAGAGCTTCCTACGATTCTGGACGCCAATATGTCCGCCAGCGTCGGCGCCATGTATATGTTTTCGCCGACGACGAAGAACGACGCGTGCACGGTGATGTCGTCCTCCTCCTGGTACTGCTGCTTGCGCCTCGTCTGCTTGCGAATCACCCACACGCCCGTGCCCATGCCGGGCCCCGTCTCGGCGGGCTCCTCGCCGACGATGAATTCCAGGCCCGACATGGTCCGGAGGCGGCCCTCAAAGGCCTCCCGGGTCTGGATGTAGTGGTACATGGACATGTTGTTCATGGCCTGGCTCATGATGACGGCGTTGTTGGACGTCCGTTCGAAGAAGGGCGACTCGGCAAAGTAGAAGAGGATGGTATTGGAGTGCAGGCCGCCCATGGACGCGACGATCTGGGGAGATCGCCATTGGATTTCGTCCAGCGGCGGCTCGTTGGTGGTGGCCATGGGGGTGGTTTGGTGCGTCGGTCTTGTTTTTCTTTTTCGTCTTCTGCTCTCGTTTTTGCGTTTCTTTTCCTCGTTATTGTCTTTGGTCAGGCCTGGACGTCTGAAGAAGGGGAAATCGCGTGCGACGTTTTTTTTTTTTTTTTGTTTTTGGATGGGG
>SRPY01000143.1:0-55893 GCA_018360145.1 Claviceps africana
CTTTTATTTATATAAATCCTTTAGTAATAAGCTATACTTTATATTTAAGAGGATTATTTTCTTTATCTCTCTTTATTTTTAATACTAAGCGATTTTTTAGAACTTTCTAGCCTTTAAGGACTTAATTTGCCTCTATAAATTTAAAAGTTCTAGCCTTTAAAAGTTATTTAAATTTATTAAAAATCACTTTAAACTATTTAGCTTTATTTAGTAAATATAAAGCTTACTTTTAGGTTTTAAGCTTACTATTAAGTATATTTTCTTTTACTTTAAGTTATACTTTATAGCAGATTTAGCGTATAAAAGCCTTTATATTAATATCTATTTTATTTAGATTTAAATCGATTCTTTTAGGCTTAAATTGCATTAAATTTAGTGAATTTTAATCCCTAGGACTAGGGGCTTAGCTAAGCTTATTTCTAACTATTTAATTATAAAGAATAAGGTAATCCTTATTACTAAAAATAACCTTATTTAATTATTTTTCCCCCTTTAAGGAATTATTCTCTATTAGAGAATTAGAGGGTTCTAAATTTACCTTAGCCCCCTCTATAATTATAAAGGGTTCTAAGGCATTTTTATTAAGGAAATCCCCCTTTAAAGAGCTATTATTCTCTATAGAGAGCCTAAGGAGGCTGCTAGAAATAAAGCCTATAGGTTCTATAATTCTAAGAAAGCTAGTTTTTATTATAAGCCTTTTAAAGAGAATATATACTATATAGGTCTTAGAACCTACTATAGTAAGTAGCTTACTAAGTACTATTTTAAGGGCTAGCTTTTAAGCTTTAAGTCTTTTTTCTAAAAGAATTAAGACTTTATAATAAAAGCCTATAGCTTTAAAAGAGCTATAATTAGGCATAAAGGGCCTATTAAAGTTATTAGCTAATAATTATACTAAGCACGCTAGTTTAGTTAAATTTACTAATAAATTTATAGAATTTATAACTAAAAAAAGGACGAAATTCTATAAAAATAATAGCAAACTAGACTAGTGTAGGGTAGCCTATAATTTATTTAAAATAATATAGATAGAACGCTTAGCTAATTTATTTTACTTATAAATATAAGGGAAAGAGGTTGTAAATTTTATCCCCTTTTTAGCTAGCTAGCTCTATAAAGCAGAATTAATTTCTTTACCTTTATTAAAATATAGATATTTAAGGTAAGTACTAAACTTATTTTTTAGGGCTTTAAAGAAGCTTTTAATAGCTAAAAATATAGTAAGTCCCTCTTTATTAAGCATTTATAAAGCCTACTTAAATCTAGTTTTTTAGTCTATTAAAAATAAGTAGATTTACTGTTTATTATAAGGGGTAGGGCTAATTTTTACTATATCCCCCTTTAGTTTATTTAAAGCTTTAAAGGGGTTAGGAATTAAATTTTTACTAGGTCTTTTAACTACTTTAGTTTAAGTATAGGTTAAGCAGTTAAAATCCTTATTTTTAATACTAATAAAATCCAGTATTCCCTTAGTTAATAAGCTTGTTTTCTTTAGAAGGTTAATCCCTAAATATCCTAGCTAAATATATTAAATTCTAGCTAGTTTTAGTAATTTTTAATATAAGTTAGGCTTTAAAGGCTAACTTTTAACGCCTAAGCTTAACTTTTTAAGCCCTATAGGGCCTTCTTCTATAGCTCCTTACTAGGCCTTATTAGAGGGTCTACAGGCCTTTTATTAAGGCGCCTGCAGTTTTAAGGGCTTTAAAAGACCTTTTATTATTTTTAGGTCTTTTAAAGCCTTTAAAAATATAGTAAAAGGGTCTGCTAAAGCCTGTTATACCCCTTAAGAGTTAGGCCTTAATTTAAGGGAATTAAGTGCTAAATTAAGGGAATTAGGGACCTAGCTTAGGGCTATAGGTATTAGGGAAGAAGGGGCTATAGTATTAGAGGGTTCTAGGTTAAAATCCCTTAATTCTTTAATTTTAATAGCTTCCTTAGCCTATAAAGGCTCTTAAAGAGGGATTTTAACCTCTATAGGGTAGCTAAAAGCCTAATAGTTAAAATAACTATTATAGTAGCTATAAAAGCTACTAAGTAATTTTAAAAGGGGTATATTGTTATGGACTGGCCTAGATAGCTTCTGCGGTCTAGCGTTAATGGATTTATTATTAACTATAGAGAAGAGAGAGAAGACTCCTAAAAGAAGCCTTCTCGCTAGCTTATATATCTTATATACCTCTAGCGTGCCCTAAGTGTGCCTCTATAGTTACACTTTATAGAATGCAATAAGATTGCAATAAGCCCTTAATAAGGATCCAAGCCACCAGCTCGAATCCATTACATATATATAGGTCTTTTATTTTAAAGAAAAAGCTATATTTCTTAACATTTAAAAGCCTAATACAAGACCTGTTAGCTAAATATAAAGCATTTTTACTTATATATTCTCCTGCTAAATAGTGTTTTAATTCACTAACTATATTTATATTTAAACCTAGAAAATATAGCGTATTTTAAAGGATTAAAGGCCTATATTTATTAGGATTTTACTAGTAAAGCACTAGGAATTTAGCTTTTCTATATCCTTTAAGATATATAAGTCCTCTACTAGTAGAGATAGGCTTAGCTTCCCCTTTTTTATAAGGAATATAGCTTATAAAGTGCTCTTTAGAATTAACTAAATACACTATAAAGCCTATATTATAAAGAAAAGAGTTCTTTATTACTTTATAATTAAAATTAAAGGGCTTAGAGGGTTTTTTATTCTTTAGGTCTTTTTTAATGCTAGCAACACTGCTAAAATCACTAAAATCAGTGGATTCGCTGTTAGTACTAGGGCTATTAAGTCTGCTAAAAAGCTCTAAAGAGCTATTAATAAGGTTAAAATTGCCTAGTATAAATACACCCTTCTAAGCCTTATTCTTAGCCTTTTTAAAGGATTTCTTAGGCTAGGTTTTGCCTTTCTTTTTATTAAAAGAGGATTTAGAATTTCCTTTATTTTCTTAGAGGTTATTCTTCTTATTATTTTTATTTTTATTATAAGAATTAAGGGTCTTATTTTCTTCTAAGCCCCTATATATAGATTCTTTAAAGCTTATAGCTTTATAATTTAAAGCTTTAGCTATAGTAAAGCTTTTATCTTACTACTCTTTTAATAGGTTTACTATTAAAAATTGTAAATTTAATACCTTTATAGAGATCCTTAAGGCTTTATTAGTTTTTATAGTAAATTATTACCTTTTTACTTACTAAGGAAAAGTAGATTTTAATGCTTATAAATATTAGTTTACTTAATTTATAGGTTTTATAGAAACGCTAAAAATTACTAGTTTAACTAGTAAATTATTAAATAAAGCATTAAAAGCCTTTAAAGATCCTTTAAAGCCTTAGAAATTTAAGCTATAAAATTAGGAATATAGGGAGCTGTGATGGATTCGAGCTAGTGGCTTAGATCCTTATTAGGGGCTTATCGCAATCTTATTATATCCTATAAAGTGTAACTATAGAGGCACACTTAAGGCACATTAAAGGTATATAAAATATATAAGCTAATAAAGAGGCTCCTTTTAAAAGTCTTCTCTCTCTTCTCTATAGTTAATAATAAATCTATTAACACTAAATTATAGAAGCTATTTAAGCTAGTTTATAATAATTATTAACTATTATAATAATAATAATATAAATACAATAAACCTTAATAATAATAACTAAATAGGTTAACTAAGTAATATATAGAAATTATAATTCCTTTAAAATAAAATAGTGTAGTAGAAAGTATAGTTTATTAAGCTTTACTATTAATTATTAATAATAAAAGTAGCTAGCTTTAATATAACCTTAGTAACTACTATAGTAATAATAGCTACACTTTACTATAAAAAACTTAAGTATAAACTATTACCTATAAAAATACTATATAATAGTAATAAAGCCATTTATTAAGCTTAGTAAAGCCTTATAGTTTATAAGTTAAAGGTAGACTTTAACTTTATTAAAAGTAATTATAATAAGTAGTTTCTTATTTATTAAAACCTAAGGTTTAAAGTTTAAATCTATATAGCACTTTTCTTTAAATTAAGATATATATTTATATATATATTAAGCTACTTTTTAGTATACTTTAATAGAATATATATAGACTTTTATAAAGAAAAGCGTACTATTTTTAAGCTTAATTAGCTTAAGTAATATATAAATAAATAATTTATAGACTTTTATATTTATTTTAAATAGAAGCTAATATTAATAGAAGGTATTAATTAAGTAAATACTATAAAACTTATAAAGCTTTATATAGCTTTAAATAAGTATATATATAATTACTATATTAGCTATAATATACTTTATAATAACTACTATAAAGCTATAAAGTATTACTAAAGTATTGCTTTAAATATTAACTTTTACTATTTAAAGAAATATATTAAAGCTTATTAATTAAATTATAAGTTCTATAATATAGAGGGCAATATAGCTATAACTAAAGTTAGTAGTGCTAGCTTTATAATGCCTCTTTATAATTAATATACTTTATAATATACTTCCTTTTAAAGTAAGACTAATAATAAAAAGAAACTAATTTATATTATATAGGTTTTTAAAATAATTATTAATAAATACTATAAAAAGGGTTAATACTTACACTATAAAGTTATAGGCTATTAAATTAAAGAATACTAGCTTTATTTAATATATTTACCTCTATTATTTATAGATATATATATTTATAAAATCTTTAATACAAAGCCTATTAATAATAAATTAAGTATTAACTTAAAAAAAGATAGCCTTACTACTTAAATCTTAGTAATAAAGATATTAATAGTAAATATACTTACTTTAGCTATTAATTTATATATTTAAATACTATATATAAAGTAATAAAAGACTATATAAAGAAACTACCTTTTCTTTTACCCTTTCTTTATAATAGGTTTTTATTTATTACTATATAAGTAAATAGTAAATATAATAGCTTTACTATTATAAGTAAAAAGCTAATATAATAGCTATCTTTATAGCGCTTCTATTTATTATAATTATAATTATTAATTATAGCCTTAACACTAAATAATTATTTACACTTATTTACTTTATATATATATATTACCTAACTTATTTACTTTATAGTAAATATTAATAGCTAGGTATTTTCTATTATAGCCTATATTATCTTTAAACTATTCTATAACTATATTTTTAGCTCTTTATAAATATTTTAAAATAATATTACACTTTACTTTATTAAGAGATATTTTAAGGTTAATAAATATTTAGAATTAATTATTTATATAGTAGAAATATACACTATTATAATACTTACTATAGCTATATTAGGATTAGTTTATATTAGCTTAGCTTAATATATTATATTATAATAAAAGCTAGTATAACTCTTAGTAATAAGCTTAAAAGAAATTAATAATATTTTAATAACTACTTTAAAACCTTTTATTCTACTAGCTAATAAAATACTATAGTATTTACTACTTAACTTATATAATTTTAAAGACCTCTTTAATAAGAAATAAATATTCTCCTTATTCCTTTATTAAAGTATTATAAACCACTATATATATCTTTAAAGAAATTTAAATAGCTCTCTCTTAAAAATCCTATAAGCGCCTTTATATAATATACTAAGGGATTAGCTATTAAAGATTTAGAAATAAATTATAGATTTAATAAATAAAGGCTAAATTTATATATTTTTTTTATTAACTATAATATTAATACCTTTAGTATAAAAGGTAAATAGTAGCTAACGCTTTTATATTAACTATTATACCTTTAATAAAGTTATAAATTAAGACTATTACTTACTTTTATTAATAAAGGAAACTCTATATTTTTTTATAAAAGCTTAGTGGTTTATTAAGTTAAATATATACACTACCTTTTATTAACTATAAATAGCCTAAGGTAATAAATATTTAACTACCTTTTATATATAATTTAGTTTCTTTAAATAGTTAATATACTTATTTAGTTTAATAGAGGCTTTAGCTATATTTTAATATTATATTAATAGTATATTAAAAAATGCCTTTAAAGATTACACTACTATATACTTTAATAATATTTTAATTTACTTTAATAGTATATAAAAGAACTATATTAAATATATATATAAGGTTTTTACTTATCTTTAATAAATAAGCCTTTATTTAAATATTAATAAATATACCTTTAATATAAAGAAGGTAAAGTATTTAGGGTTTATTATTTAAATAAAATATATAGTATATTTAAATTTAAAGAAGGTAGTGGTTATTTATAATTAATAGCTACTTATTAAAGTATATAATGTCTATAGCTTCTTAGGTTTTATAAATTTTTATTATAAATTTATCTCTAACTTTTTAAATTTTATTAGCTCTTTTTTTATATTAATATAAAAGGGTATATTATTTATTTAGTTAAGTAAGTGTAAATAATTATTTTATTAGCTAAAGGCTACCTTTATTTTATACTTTATTTTTATTTAGTAAAATCTTAACTATAAAACTATAGTAAAAGCTAATTTATTTAAAGAGGCATTTAGTAGCTACCTCTTTTAATATAATAAGTTAAGTATATTATACTTAATTATATATTACTTAGCGCCCTTATTAATGCCTTAAAGGAATTATATAATTTATAATAAAGAGCTTTTTAGTATTATCTTTTACTTTAAAGTATAGTTTATAAAACTTTATAGTATTTTATATCTTTTTATAATTTTTACTAACTATAAAAATCTTAAATACTTTATTAGCCTATATAAAATATTTAAAAGATAAATATATTAAATAAAGACACTCTCTTTATTTAATTTTTAATTATATTACTAACTAAGTACCTTTATAGTATAATTTAATATACTCTTCTATTATAAATAAAATAAATAAGGTTTAGCTATAAAATATTAAATACTATTCCCTTTAATATTAATTATATACTTTAAAATACTAAATAAACCTTTAATAGTTAGTAATTATAACTTATATAGCTTAATAGCTACCTTACTTATATTTATACTATATATATTTATACTATTTATAGATCTATACTTTAAAGACCTTTAATTCTAAAGTATTATAATAAATAAGTTATACTTTATTAAATAAAGGTTAATTTAAAAAGGAGTATAATATTTTTTATTTAAAGTTAATACTTAATAGTAAATAAAAAACTATATTATTAATATATATAATATATTATTATTTTATAGCTATATTTAAATACTTTAATTTAAACTGCTTACTACTACACTTATTTAATATATATATAATTGACCTATATTAAGTTACTTTAGTAAAAATACTATATTTTAAGTATTAATATATAAGTACTATTAAAAAGAGATATTTAAAGATATAGTATACTTTATATAGAATTATTACTATTATAATAAGTAAAAGAGTTAATAACTTTAATAAAGCTTATTATAGCTTATTTTTATATTAAATTATTATTAATTATAGGTTTTAGTAAACTTTATAACTAATTTATTAGTAGTAAATAAAAAATCTTTTAAATACTTTATAGTTATTATAAACTATTTTTTTAAATATATTTAGCTTAAAGTAATAATTAATATAGCTATTAAAGTATATATAAAGCGCTTTCTTTAATATTAATAGTAGTTTTATAGGTTTCTATAAAATATTATATTTAATTATAGCTTTAATTAAGTTAAAGGATTTTAAATAGCGCTTTATTTATTAATAGAAACTAAATAGTTATTATTTATATTATACTATTTATAAATAAATAGTAATATAGAATATATTAACTAAAAAGTATAAGCTATACTATATATTATTATTACTTTCTTTTAAAATAATTAGCTTAAATACTTAGCTATTTATTAGCTTATATTAAATAATTAAATATTTAGTATTATTAAAATAAGCGCTTATTATATACTTTATAGCTATAATATTAAGCTTCTTTAATATAACCTATCTTTTATTAAAAGTTAAGTATTACTTAAAAAGTATATAGTATATTTCTTTAATTATATCTATATAGGTATTTAATTAATATAAGCTACTATTAACTTTATATAATAGTAATAATAAAATATAGTAAATTATAAGTATTATTTAGCTAAGTGCTTTATAATTAAGGATTAAGTTTAGCTTAACCTTTATTATATTAAAATTAATTATTTATACTATAAGTTAAATTAAGTTATAGTAAAATATATTATTTTAAATATATTTATACTACTTATTATATATTTAAATATTTAAAGTAATATTTATTTAGTTTTTTATATAAATTTTATTAAATATATAATAATAAATCTATTATTCTTTTAAATATATAAAGATTTCTAATTAAATTTATACTTAATTAATAATAATTTTAAGTAGGTATATTTTAAGTATAAAGTAGAGAAAATCCTATATATTTAAAATATATATAGCTATAGTAAGGATTATAATATACTTATTAAATAAATAAAATATATTTATTTTATATAAAAGCTATTAAAAAGTATATATAATATATCTATATTATATAACTTTAAGTTATAATAAAAAGATATATATTATAATAATAGTTTTATTTTATTAAAATAAAAGTTAATTTAAGGTTATTTATAACCTTTAATTTATTTTTTTAAAATAATACTTAACCCTTTATTTACTTCCTTTTAAAACCCTCTTTAATTATTTATTATTTATTAAAATCCTTTAAGTTATAATATTTATAATAGCCTTTATTAGGCTTTTAAAAGATAAGGGTTTATAATTATATAGTATAGTTATTAATAGTTTAATATAATAGTATTAATTTATAATTTATATAATATACTTAATATATATTTATTACTACTTAAAAAGGGGAGAGAGGGGATTATAATTAATAATTAAAAGGAGTTTTTAAGCTATATTAAAAGTATAAGCTAAAGGTCTCTTTAATTAAAGTAATATATTTATATATTACTTTAATAATATTAATACCTCTTTTAGCTATTTTTTAATAGCCTTTAAGAGGTTTAAAAATTACTAACTAAGGTTAATAACTTAAAATATAGAATAATATAGGCACTCTTTTTATTTAATATATTTTTTATAAGAATATATAGTATTTAAATAATGTAATTAATTTAGATCTTTATAACTATATTATAGGTAGTATAGTAAAGGGCAGTATTTTTTATAAATAAATACTTTCTTTAAAAGTATTTATATTACTATTTTTTATAAAATAAGTAAACTTTACCCTACCTTTATAAATAGTTAAATAGCTTATTTTTTACTATATATTTATAATAGAATATATAGTATTTAATCTTTTACTCTTTAAGTATAAAAAATTTATTATTTAAGTTACCCTTTACTTTATAATAGCTAATTAATTATAAGCTATATAAAGAAGGTAAAAGAGAAGAGAGTAAAGTAGTAGTAGTAAATATTTTATTAATATTAAATAAATTAGTATTAAGAATTTATAATAATTATATTTATATTAATATAATAGTATAACTAAAGTATAAAGAAAAATAATAAAATAAGTGTAAAGGTAATATATAAGATATAAAATAATAAATAAAAGGCTTTTTTTAAAACTTAATATAAAATATTTACTAAATAAAATAAATAATAAAAGAATAGTAAATAAGTAGTAAAGAGAATTTTAAAGAAGTTAAAGAGTATAAAGGGGGAGAAAAGAAAGGTAAATAAGTAATAGTATAAAAGGGACTTTTATATTTATTTTACTAACTTAAATAATTATAGTAAGCTAGTATTTAGCTTACTTTTTATTTATTTTAATTAACTTATTATTATAATTATAAAATTAACTTATAATACTATAGTACTATTAAGCTTACTTTTATATAATTATATATTAATATTATAAATAATATAAATTACTTATATAAATATAAGCTAAAGATAAGTAGGGCTATAATATACTTACTTTACTATAAGTAAATACCCTTTTACACTTAATAAATAGCTAATAAAGTATATAAAAGGGACTTATATAATAGATTTAAGCTAGTAGCTTAGATCTTTATTAAGGGCTTATTATAATTTTATTATATTCTATAAAGTGTAACTATAGAGGTATATTTAAGGCATACTAAAGGTATATAAGATATATAAGCTAGTAAAGAGGCTTCTTTTAGGAGTCTTCTCTCTCTTCTCTATATTAATAATAATTCTATTAATGCTAGATCGCAGAAGCCATCTAAGCCAGTCCATAACAGAAGCTACGTTATATTTTAGCACTCTAAGAATACTGCCTTTTTAGAAAGCTAAAGGCTTCTACTAGGTTTTATTACTAAATTATAGCGGCTTAAAGGCCCTTAGAATAGCTATCTCTTAGAAGTATAAGAATAATAGCTTAGTTAGAATTACTTAAATTACTAGAAAATCCCTTAGAATTATTTAGAAAATTAAGCATTTTTAAAGCCTTAAATTAAATTACTAAGGCTTATTTCTATTAATTATAGTTTTCCAGCCCCTTTAGCTTTATAGCCTCTAGAAAGCTATAAACCCTTTTATTAAATTCCTTAATAATAGAGTTATTATAGAAATTTAGTATATTAAAAGCCTTATTTTAGCTTATATTTCTATTAAAATTAAGATCTTTTAGTAGTGTATTTACTAACTTATTTACTAAGTTATTAGCTATAGTTATAGCTAAATCTTCTAATTTTTATAGAATATTAAAGATATTATTATTTTAGGCAGTAATTTACTAGTTTATAAAATTAATCTAAACCTACTCTTAACTCTTAGTTTAAGGCCCTAAGTTTATAAAGTCTATAGCTGCTAAATTATAGAGAAAGGAAAGCTCTTTAAAGTAGGAATTTATAGAAAAAATGCCTATAAAAGCTCTTTATACTCTTTTTATAGAAATAGGAATTTTCTATATATTTTCTTATTATAAAAGAAGGAATGCTTTTATAATAATTTTTTATAAAAGTAGGAATGCTTCTATAATTTATAGATTCTATTTTTATAGAAGTAGAATTTCTTTTATACTATATTTCTCTTTATTTTATAGAAGGGAAGACTTTTTTTAGTAAATTTATTTTATTTTTATAGAAAGAATAATAGCTTCTAAGTCTTTCTTTAAGTTTATACCTTAATATAGAAAATTTAAATAATTTCTAATAAATTTTCTTATTCTTCTATAAAATTTAATAAATTTTTTAGTACTTAAAAAGTGCTTTTAAGCTTATAATCTATTAAAAATAAAGGGTTTATAAAGGCTTTTACCTATTAAAATACTAAGGTAATAAGGCTTAGTAAAGTAGTAGTTAAAAGGTCTTTATAGTACTATAGTGACTATTATAGGCTTTATTTTTATATTAAAAGCTTAATATACACTTTTTAATATATAAAATACACTAAATTCTAGCTTATAAAATATAAGTAAATTTCTTTAAATTTTATTTAATTTATTTAATATTATAAATAGTAGATCTAAGATTAATAGTCTATATAATTATAAGTAGCTATAAAAAAATAAATATTTTTCTTTATATACTTACTAAGCTTATTAATAAATCTATATAGCTAATAAAGGCTTATAAGCTACTTTTTATTTTCTATAAAATTTATTTATATAGAAAAATAAAAAAATAGACTTATAGCTATATAACTAACCTATTAATATATATATTAAAAATTTACTTAGTAAAAATCTATATATAAAAAAATCTTAAAAATCTAAAAATTAAGAAAATTATATAGAAAAATTCCTTTTACTTTAATAATAATAAAACTCTTTATATTTTCTTTTTATAACCTTTAGTCTTTATATAAATTAATTTTAAAAACCTTTTATTTTCTCCTTTAAAGTAGCTTATAAGTTATATAACTTAAGGCTTTATAGTTATTAAATAGTATAGCTTAAATCTTTAATTAAAATTTAATTAATATACTTTATTACTATAAAAATTAATTATTAAAGCTAATAGTTTACTTTTAATTAAGTATATACTAACTATTAAAGTATATAATTAAAAGTAAAAAGGCTAGAAAAGTAAGGCGCTTATAGCTATAAGCTTTTAGCTAAAATATCTATTTTTACACTTACTATATGTATATATACGCGTGCATTGCGCGCACCGCCGCTGGCTTTTAACCTAAAGACCCTCTATAAAGGTCTCTATAGGGGTTAGGGTTGGGGTCGTTATAAGGCCTGTTAAAAGTCCTTATAGTGGATAAGGTCTCCTGAAAATAGCTGTTATTTTCAACAGGTTTTTTATTCTTTAGGTCTTTTTTAGTGCTAGTAACACTACTAGAATCACTAAAATCAGTGGATTCGCTACTAGCACTAGAGCTACTAAGTTTGCTAAGAAGCTCTAAAGAGCTATTAATAAGGTTAAAATTGCCTAATATAAATACACCCTCCTAAGCCTTATTCTTAGCCTTTTTAGAGAATTTCTTAGGCTAGGTTTTGCCTTTCTTTTTATTAAAAAAGGACTTAAAATTTCCCTTATTTTCTTAGGGATTATTCTTCTTATTATTTTTATTTTTATTATAAGAATTAAGGGTTTTATTTTCTTTAAAGCCTTTATATATAGATTCTTTAAAGCTTATAGCTTTATAATTTAAAGCTTTAGCTATAGTAAAGCTCTTATTTTATTACTTTTTTAGTAGGTTTACTATTAAAAATTATAAATTTAATACCTCTATAGAGATCCCTAAGGCTTTATTAATCTTTATAGTAAATTATTACCTTTCTATCTATTAAGGAAAAGTAGATTTTAATACTTATAAATATTAGTTTACTTAATCTATAGGTTCTATAGAAACGCTAAAAATTACTAATTTAATTAGTAAATTATTAAATAAAGCATTAAAAGCCTTTAAGGATCCCTTAAAGCGTTAGAAATTTAAGCTATAGAATTAGGAATATAGAGAGCTATATTATATTTTAGCACTTTAAAAATACTACCTTTTTAAAAGGCTAAAGGCTTTTACTAGGTTTTATTACTAAATTATAGTAGCTTAAGGGCCCTTAGAATAGCTATCTCATAAAAGTATAAAAATAATAGCTTAATTAGGATTACTTAAATTACTAGAAAATCCTTTAAAATTATTTAGAAAATTAGGCATTTTTAAAGCCTTAAATTAAATTACTAAGGCTTATTTTTATTAATTATAGTTTTCTAACCCCTTTAGCTTTATAGCCTTTAAGAAGCTATAAACCTTTTTATTAAATTCCTTAATAATAGAGTTATTATAGAAATTTAGTATATTAAAAGCCTTATTTTAGCTTATACTTTTATTAAAATTAGAATCTTTTAGTAGTGTATTTATTAGCTTATTTACTAGGTTATTAGCTATAGTTATAGCTAAATCTTTTAATTTTTATAGAATATTAAAGATATTATTATTTTAGGCAGTAATTTACTAGTTTATAGAATTAACCTAAACCTGCTCTTAGCTCTCAGCCTAGGGCCCTAAGTTTATAGAGTCTATAGCTACTAAATTATAGAGGAAGGAAAGCTCTATAAAGTAGGAATTTACAAAAAAAAAAATGCCTATAAAAGCTCTTATTTATAGGTCTTAGCCTTTGAAAATAGGAATGTTTCTAAGGCCTTTATAGAAGGAAAGCTTCTATAATGTTTCCTTTTTATAGAGGGGAATACCTCTATACTCCTTTTATAGAAATAGGAGTTTTCTATATGTTTTTGTTTTTATTATAAAAGAAGGAATACTTCTATAATTTTTTATAGAAGTAGGAATACTTCTATAATTTATAGATTCTATTTTTATAGAAGTAAAATTTCTTTTATACTGTATTTCTCCTTATTTTATAAAAGAGAAGACTTTTTTTAGTAAATTTATTCTATTTTTATAGAAGGAATAATAGCTTTTAAGTCTTTCTTTAAGTCTATACTTTAATTTAGAAAATTTAAATAATTTTTAATGAATTTTCTTATTATTTTATAAAATTTAGTAAATTTTTTAGTACTTAAAAAGTGCTTTTAAGCTTATAATTTATTAAAAATAAAGGGTTTATAGAGGCTTTTACTCTTTAAAATACTAAGGTAGTAAAGCTTAGTAAGCTAGTAGTTAAAAGGTCTTTATAGCGCTATAGTAGCTACTATAGGCTTTATTTTTATATTAAAAGCTTAATATACGCTTTTTAATATATAAAATACATTAAATTCTAGTTTATAAAATATAAGTAAATTTTCTTAAATTGTATTTAATTTATTTAATATTATTAGTAGTAGATTTAAAATTAATAATTTATATAGTTATAAATAGCTATAAAGAGATAAGTGTTTTTTTATATACCTACTAAGCCTATTAATAGATTTATATAGTTAATAGAGGCTTATAAACTACTTTTTATTTTTTATAAAATTTATTTATATAGGAAAATAAAAAAATAAACTTATAGCTATATAACTAATTTATTAATATATATATTAAAAATTTTATTTAGTAAAAATCTATATATAAAAAAATTCTAAAAATTTAAAAATTAAGAAAATTATATAGAAAAATTCCCTTTACTTTAATAATAATAAAACTCTTTATATTTCTTTTTTATAACCTTTAATTTTTATATAATTTAATTTTAAAGACCTTTTATTTTCTTTTTTAAAGTAGCCTATAAGTTATATAATTTAAAGCTTTATAACTATTAAGTAGTATAGTTTAAATCTTTAATTAAAATTTAATTAATATACTTTATTACTATAAAAATTAATTATTAAGGCTAATAGTTTATTAGCTTTTTAATTAAGTATATATTAACTATTAAAGTATATAATTAAAGGTAAAAAGGCTAGAAAAGTAAAGCGCTTATAGCTATAAGCTCTTAGCTAAAATATTTATTTTTACACTTATTATACATATATATATACATGTGTTATACGCACCGCCGCTGGCTTTTAACCTAAAGACCCCCTATAAAGGTCTCTATAGGGGTTAGGGTTAGGGTTATTATAAGGCCTATTAAAAGTCCTTATAGTGGATAAGGTCTCCTGAAAATAGCTGTTATTTTTAACAAAGGGTTAATAGAAATGTATAATAGAATGTAGTTAAGAATTAACCTAATGTAACTATAAAGGAAGGAAAAGGAAAAAAGCCTTTAATATAATAGAGATTAATTAATTAAAAGGTATAAAAAGGTTCTCTTTTCTTAAATAGCTTAGAAAAGTATAGCTACTATTATAAGTTATTATATATACTTAATTTAATTAATTAATTAATTTAAGCTTAGCCGCTACTATAGCATTCTCTCTTTAATATATATATATTAAAGTTAATTTATTATAATACCTTTATTTTTCTTAATATCTTTAACTTTAAACTATTTAATTAATTTAATAACTTATTAATAAAATTAACCTTAATTATTTTTAATAGTGTAGTTATAGTTATAGCACTTTTATAATACCTTTAATTTATTAAGGCACATAGCCTCCTTATATATGTTGTTCTCTCTTCTTTAGGCCGTTACAATAGTTAGCTTTTATATTTATAATTTAATATATATAAAAGAAATAGTAATTACTACTTTTTATTATATACTAAATATAGTATATAAAATGTAGGTATTTATAACTTATAGAATGTATTATAAATAATTATAAAAGAAATTATAAAAAGAGAATATATAAGTTATAAATAGGTGTATAGTTATATATTATAATTAAGTTTTTCTTCTTTAGCTATTTACATAGGAAACCTCCTTTTATACAGAGGTTTCCGTTACATAACAATTTTTTAATATTCTTTAATATTCTTTAATATTCTTTAATATTCTTTAATATTCTTTAATATTCTTTAATATTCTTTAATATTCTTTAATATTCTTTAATATTCTTTAATATTCTTAAATATTTTTTAATAATATTTAATAACCTTTATAACCCTTAATAACCTTTATTTTATTTTATTTTATTTTATTTTATTTTATTTTATTTTATTTAATTTAATTTAATTTAATTTAATTAAGCTTTATTATGCTATATAAAGCTATAATAACCTTTAATAAGCTTTATATAAATAATAATTATAAATTATCTAAATAAATATAAAAAGAAGTAAAAAAAATATACAAAAAATATAAAATACAATGTGTTATATTGTATTTTATTTTCTAGCTTATATTATATTTATATTGTATTTAAGGTCTAATGTATTGTATTTATATTATATTTTGTATTTATAAATTAGCTATATATTGTATTGTTCTTGTATTTGTATTTGTATTGTATTGCAATGCTCTGGGGATGATCCCTTGCCATCCTTGGAAATAGCTGCCGTAACGGGCTGCAAAACAGGGATGCCAACGAGCTCCACATGGACACTTCAGCTCCCTTGCCTTCCCGACGGCGGCTTATCAGACGGATAGGAGAGAGCGCCTTGTTGCGACTGTCGCCCGCGCGGCGCCCCCCCCCCCCCCCCCTCCTCCTCCTCCTTCCGTCCTCATTCTTCCAAGGGACAAGGTGGCTGCGGCGGACATGGATGGGCGGGCTGGCTTTCCCTTGCTCCCAGATAAGAGATATCGTTTCTTTTTCTGGTAGGTTGTCCGATTCCGCTAGGCCGCGTCGTGGTTAATACGGCGTCGGGCTTTCTTGTATTATGGCTGGCCTTTAGCCGCCAACGAGGCGCTCCGGCTGGACGGGTGAGCTATTGACAGACAGCTCTTATGTCTCATCCTGCCGTCGAGAATCAAGGGCGGGCTCATGTCAAAGATAGGATTGGAGGAGGGGGGGAAGAGGCTGCGGTCGCACGAGTCTCCGCCCATGTGCTTAGCATATAAGGTCGCGACCTTGCCGATCGTTCCGATTTTCCCGTTGAACGTCTTGGGTGTCTGCGTCTCGTCCAGTCTGTCTTCTGCCCACCTCTTGCCATTCCTTCAACAGCTTGTGTGAGCAGTTGGTCATCATGGTGGCCGCCGCGACTTACAATGGCACGATCGACTATGCCGACGATGGACGCTCCACTGGAGTCCAGGACCTCAACATATTCTACGACGTGAGTGGAAACCGAGAAACGGCAGGGAAAGCGAGAGGAAGCAGAGCTGAGATCTAATGGCACATCTTTACAGACCGGCAACATGGCCTTCCTGACCATTTCGTCCGTCCTCGTCTTGCTCATGATCCCCGGCGTCGGCTTCTTCTACAGCGGTCTCGCGCGACGCAAGTCGGCGCTGCAACTCATCCTCTTGTCCATGCTTGCCGTCGGTGTCGTTGGCTTCCAATGGTTCTTTTGGGGATACAGCCTGGTGTTCAGCAGAGGCACAGGTGGGAGAGGCTTCATCGGCGACCTCTCTCAGTTCGGCTTGATGAAAACGCTTGCGCAGCCCAAGGGCTCGGTATATGTACCCGATATTCTCTTTTGCCTCTACCAGGGAATGTTTGCCTCCATCACGTAGGTGCTTTCGAAGACCCAACCACCACCCGCAGGCAATCCCGCGTCCTTGGAATTCTTTTTGCATTTCTTGCGCGTTTTTGGTCCTCCGTGGCGCCACACGCTTTGCTGACGCAAAACCCGTCTCGGACATGTAGTCCGGCTTTGGCTATCGGCGCTGTGGCAGATCGCGGCCGCGTCCTTCCCGCCATGGTCTTTATATTCCTCTTTACGACAATCGTCTATTGCCCCATCGCATACTGGACTTGGAACCCTGTACGTCGTGTGGTTGTGTCCCTCCCCCTCCTCTCGTTGCGGGCAAAAAGCCCCCGTCGCATCGCCTCAGCGCTGACTTGGCTTGTTTTGTTTCAGAATGGCTGGCTGTCCAAGCTTGGTGCTATTGATTTCGCCGGCGGCGGTCCCGTTCACATCTGCAGCGGGATGGCAAGCCTGGCCTACTCCATCATGCTCGGCAAGCGACACGGTTATTCCACGAGCCATGGTCTTCCGTACCGACCACATAGTGTAACCAATGTCGTTCTCGGCACCGTCTTCCTCTGGGTCGGCTGGTTCGGCTTCAACGGCGGCTCCGCACTGGCAATGAACCTCCGTGCCGTCATGGCATGCTACGTGACCAACCTGGCCGCTTGCTGTGCTGGTCTCACATGGATGGTGCTGGATTACAGACTGGAGAAGAAGTGGTCGTACGTGCATCCGAAAAAAACGAGGGCAAGAACAAGTCAATGGCTAACAAGACAACACGACAGAACCATCGGCTTCTGCAGCGGAGCCGTCTCTGGTCTCGTCGTCATCACCCCCGCGGCCGGGTTCGTCACCCCCTGGGCCTCGTTGATCATTGGCATCGTGGGCGGCATATGCTGCAACCTGGCCACCAAGCTCAAGTACGTCATTGGTGTCGACGACGCCCTCGACATCTTTGCCGTACACGGCGTAGGCGGCGCAGTCGGCGGCATCCTGACGGGCATCTTTGGAGCGTACGTGTCCTGTTCCTTTTCCCCCCTCAAACCTCTTCTCTTCTTCCCGCCCCCCGAAAAAGCATCCCACCTCGGGTCGACACGCCCGCTGACACACACAATCCCGCACAGTTCCTACATTGCAGGCCTGGACGGCACCACGTACGCGCCCATCGGGTGGATCGAGCAGCACTGGGTACAACTAGGCTACCAGCTCAGCGGCATCTGCGCCTCAGCCCTGTGGAGCTTCACCGTGAGCTCCATCCTGCTCTTGCTGATGAACCTCGTCCCGGGGCTGAGTCTCCGCGTCTCCGTCCCCGGCGAGGAAGCCGGCGTCGACTCGGAAGAATGCGGCGAGTACGCCTACGACTACGTCGAGCTGACCAGGCACGTCTCCGACTCCACCTCGTCCCCCGGCGTCATATCCTCCAACAGCTCCATGCAGGAGAAGAATGTTCGCGAGACAGTCTAGCATGCAGGACCATGTATTTTTCTTTTCTTTTTTTTTTTTCAAAAAAAAAAAAAAAAGAAAAATAATATACAAGCAAATGCCCACCGAGGCACAATCGCACCCATTCCCCTCCTCCACTAGAGTACGCAAACATGCAGTAACGGATTATTGAACATGCAGCAGCAACTAAGCCTAAAACGAAAGGAATTTCCACCTAAACGCAAAGCAAGTAATAATAACGCGCGTGCCTTACTATATACACTAATTTTTAAAGCTGCACTGAATTAAATTTATTAAAAGCCCCCTATTAGGGGTATCTAATATACCTATAGAGGTTGCTGCATGTTTGCGTTACTCCCTCCACTAAACAAGCTATCCTTCCCACCCGTACAAAAAAAATCGCAACCACCCAATCAGCCCATAAACGGACAATGCCGAATTCCCATCCCACCGCCCCACGATTCCCTGAAACGCCCTCGTGCGCACCCCCCCCCCCCCCCCCCTCCCTTCTTGCGGAGCACCTCATTTCCGATCCTCAAGACGCAGACGGGACTAGTCCCGACAGGCACGCAATCCATGCCCACCACCCCCTTAGGATACAACCCCATCGTGTTTCAGGCCCATGCCGCAGCCTCCTCATTCCCCCCCCACCGGAGCAGGACGTCGGATCGTCCCGCCTTTCCGACCCCAACGTCCTCCCCCTTGGCTTTCGATGAGCGGGATTGATTTGCGCAGCATCATGCATGTGCGCGGACGCGAGTCTGCTACCAAGTTCCCAGGATGGACGGCCGCTACTCTTTTCGTGTGGGCGGATGGTACAGTGTGACCTTGAGTGTTTGTATGCAGGTGATTTGCGACGCCGAGGCCACTTGCCTTTGGACACATGCAGCTCCTGTCTTTCCCTTTTGGTGCGCAGAAGGACTACATAGTGTACCGACCCGTAATGTCATCGAATGAAAACATCCAGAAAGAATAGCTTCTGTGCACATAAATTTATATACAAAACTGAAGTCTCTAGCTACTTGTGTAACTTATACTAGAAGGTCACTTTCATCTAACTAATAATAGTAGTGAAGAGTTGGGGGGGGGGGGGGGGGATTTACCTGAGTGTAGCCTTTGCTTCACCAAAGGGATATACAATGCATCACATTTTAGTCCAAGTACTCGCTGCCTGGGCGTGGCGCCATTGTGAATACATATATATGTATACTGTACCGCTATCCCCTGGCCAAGCATTGCTACAAAATTCAACAGGGTGTGTATTGCAGACGCCAATCTATGTATAGTCGCTTTTGCGCCCACCGCCCACAGTAAGACTGATTGGCAAAAAAGAAAAGAAAAGAACAGAAAAGAAAAGAAAAGAGACAAAGACGGGGAGAGAGTGAGAGAGAGAGACCATTTATCTCAAACTTCGGGCCGTAAAAGAAGAGAAAAAGAAAAGGATTAGGAAAAAGAAAAGAGAAAAGAAGAGAAGAGAAAAAAAAAGAGGCCCCAAACCAGGCCTCTTCTGCTGCCCCTGCTGCTGCAGCACGCGAGCCGTGTGCGCAGCGCCGCGTCGGACGCGTTTTGAAACCAGTATTCCCAAAGCCGTGTGGTATACCTATATTCATTGTAGTTCGTAACCGTCATTCCCGTGCCGCCGCGGCGCGACAGGCAAACTACCTCCCAAGAAAATCAAACTCCATAAAGATGTCGGCTTGCTAAATAGATTCCACTTCCCATTGATGCCCATGCTGGGCGTGGTCACATCGTGTCTTATGTTTTTTTTCTTTTCTTTTTTTTTCGTCGTTCTAATCGAGGCAACTGGAGACGTTGAGAAGAAAGAGGAGGACAGGAGGGCAGGAGGGCAGGAGGGCAGGAGGGGAAGAGAAAGAAGAAAACTAAGAATCCGAGTGCGCGGGGTTGTTTATTCAATTTCCTGCACCATCATATGCAAAGGATGTGTATCCGTCCCCGACGTGTGTGCAAAAGTGATATGGCCCAACCATTTGCTACTGTTCTTCGTCCTGCTGAGGTTGCTGATGCATGGTGGCAGTGCTGGCTCCATCGCCTAGATCTGCTGCGCTGGCCGGTGAAGCTCCTGACGGTCTTGGCTGGCCAGAAAGCGTCGCCATGCTTGCTCGGTCCCGTCCATGGGCACTGAGCGGCGGGTTGCCCGACGCAGGATGGTTGGTCATGAAGCTCGAGAACGACAAGGGGCCCGCTGGAGCCATAGCAGCCGCCTGGTGGAGTGCAAGGTGTTGCGGGTGATGAAGAACCGGGTGGGCGTGGCTAGAAGAGGCAAACGGCTGATGCTGGCCATGATTCGGTGCCGGGGGCGGTACTGGAATCGATTGTGGTGCGGATGGCAGAGCAGATACTTGGCTTGGGCCAGTCGCCACGCCTCCAGGCTGCATGTGATTCTGACCCTGCGCGTCGACAATCATGTCGGTGGCTTCGAGGCCTTCAAAGTCAAGCTCTTCATCTGCCATGTCATCGTCAAATGCCTCGCCTTCGCCATTTTCGGCAGAGTTGAGAAGGACTGCCATGGCCTGAGACCGCCTAGCTGCTGCTGCTGCACCACGAATCGTGGTGCCGCTTTGATACTCCTGACCTCCCCTCAACTCTTCATATCGCGGTTCCTTGTTGAGATATTCTCTGAACTTGGACACCATGTTGCCGGAGAAGACGCAAAATACGTCTCTCTGGTGCTGCGTAAACTCTATCCGAGGACAAAGGTTAAAAAAAAAAAAAGGAAAAAAAAAAAAAAAAGGAAAACCGTGTTGTGACTTTTTTTTGGGTATCGGAGTGCAGAGCAACTTACCAGCCGGGGCCGCTCTACAAAAGGCCTGGAAATCCTCCCGCTGAAAGGCAGCAACACCCGTCAAGCTCAAGTGAGTCAGTCTTGGGCAAGAGTTCAATAGACGTATGATGCTCTGTCGAAATGCGTCAGAATCCTGTTGGTCTAGAAAAATTCTTCGCCACGTCATGGAGACCCCTTTGTGCATCTTACCTTGAGAGTCAAATTGATGCAGTAGCTGAGATGAACACGCTCCAGGCTTGGCGTGTAGTATTCTCCGCCTACGAACACGCCGCTGGGGTCACGTCGTACTCGGGGACGATAAGCAGCGTCGGCCAAAGCAAAGACCGACGCGTCCGTGATGGAATTGCACTTGACCAGGCCGATTCTCTTGAGCTTCGGGAGCTGAGCTAGCTTCTTGACGGAATCGTCGGTAAGATTCGAGCAACATCCCAAGTCGATGTAGCGAATGCGGTTGCAGTTTTGCACCAGTCTCTTCACTCCTTCGTCTGTGATTTGTCCGCAGTGACCCAAATGGACGTAATGCAAGTTCTTGCCGAGATTGGAAATGGCGTTTACGGCAACGTCTGTGATGTTGCGGCATTTGGCCAGGACGAGGTTGCGAAGCCGGGGTGCAACTTGAATAATCTTCTCCACAGCGGCATCTGTCAGGCGAGTGCAGGACGTCAAGTCCAAGATGCGAAGATGTTCGTAGATTCGCTTGTCGGGCAGGCTCAGAAATGCGCCATCATCAATGAGCTCGCAGCCAGCAAGCCTCAGCTCGCGCAGGCAACTGCCGTTTGACAAGAGCGAGGTGATGGGGCCGTTATGTATTTGGAGACATTGATGTAGGTCAATCTCGAGGATGTTGGGGCATTGCTCAGCAAAAGCCAGGACAGCATCGTCTCGAAGTTGCACGCATTCGTTGAGTTTGAGCTGCCAAAGTGTCAGTCCGAGAATGCAGCGGCGGGTCGACTTGACCGGGCCCGCCACGATGGAAACATAATAGTGCCTCTCACCCTCTTGATATACTTGCAACTTTGCGCCAGGTGAATCATGCTCTCGTTGGAGATGTTATCACAGCCTGAGATGTTGAGGCCTTGCAGCCTCTTGCAGTTCTCGGCAATGGCGGTTATAGACTTTTCGGTGATGTTTTTGTCATTCGAGATGTCGAGGGCCAACAGGGAGGGGCTGTTGTTGACAAGAGCAATGAGACCAGAGTCCGTGAGCCCACTGCAGTTGGTCAGGGTTAACCGCTCGACTCTCGTACATGAGGCCAGAGGCATCACGCTTCCGTCGTTGACCTTTTCGGCGAGGGCAGCTAGGTTGAGTCGCTTGATGAAGTCGCGGTAGCTGAAGAAGGGGTGCTCACGACCCAGAGTCTGGCAAATGCTATGATGTTTGGGCCAGTTGGTACAGGCAGGCCGGTGCCACAGCAGGTCGACGGCATTTCTAGCCCATCGTTTGGATACGAGCATGCAGTGGTACAGGTCTGGCGTGGCGCCAAGCTTGGCAAAGATGCTGATGAGGATTTCGTTTGGCAGCCGGCTGATGGGAGGCCAACAGGAGTCCTCGACTTGCATGTCCTGGATGTTGGGGACGCCCAAGGAAGACTCGGAGTCGTTGGCACCGAGAAAGAAATCGGACTCCTCGTTGTCGGGAGGGGCTGGGGAGGCCGTGGAGGACGATGAGCGGGAATCATCCTGTTCCTCAGGAGTTGTGCTAGGACTCCTAGTCATGGTGTTTGGAGGTGCGGCGGAAGAGACCATGGCGAGCGTCGTCGCAGCGAGATGGGGAGTGGTGAGGGGGAGGGGGAGGGGGGGAGGGGGGAGGGCGTGTCCGCGAGATCAACTTGTGATGATTGCGGGTTGCGGGTTGCGGGTTGCGGGTTGCGGGTTGCTGGGCAGGGCGAGCGTCGTCGGCACCCAGTTCAGCCAAGTCGGGCGGCTCCAGTGCAAGAGGGCTCGATCAGGCACTGAGCGCCTGGAGATGCCGGACGGGGGCGATCCGACGGAGCGGTGTTGGTCAAGATGCGTCGGCGGATCGCAGGAGACGTCAAGCGGTCGAGGTCTGGATTCGATGCAGCGATGATGATGGGATGGAAATGGGGCGGGCGCGGACGAGGGCGAAGGCGAGGGCGAGGCCGAGGGCGAGTTCAGGGCGGGTTTGGCCTGGAGGATCACGACGGGACCGGAGGGACGAGAGGGCCAGGCAGCTTCCGGGTACAAGTGAACAATGGAGCCAGCACAGAGTGCCCAGGTCATGGAGAGCAGTTGAGACCGCCAGACTTCAGGCCCTCGGCCGGGAGCCTACCCTGACAGGCGACGGGCGACGGGCGACGGGCGCTGGTTGGCTGTGGCGCTTGGCCGCGCACAGGTGCGGTGCAGGTGCGTGCCGGCGTGTGCCACGCCAAACACGACGCAAGCGGACACCAAAGCAGAACCGCCAGGCGCAACATGGTCAGCTGGTGGGCCGAGTGACCAGTGCTCCAGCCACATGCCCGTCCAGCCGCCACCGGCCCGGCAGCCTCACTCTGCGTTCTCCTGCTCGCATTCTCCCGCTTGCTCTTGGCCGTTCCCGCAACGCGAGGCTTTGCGCAGGTTCCCAATCGGTTGGTCACCCCCAAAAAAAGTGAAACCGCTTGCATGTCATGGCACAGCGCGACGCGTGCACAAAAGTATTTGAAAATACATGCAATGTCTCGACTTCGTCCGGGGCACCGATTCGTCGCTTTTCCTCTCTCCATTACCTTTCCTGCCCGAGCCAGCGAGAGCCGGATAGGAGGAGACATGGAAACGACTATGAAGCCCGTGAAGTCCGTGAAGCCCGTGGCGCAGGCAAAGGCTGCGTCGTCCTCCTTACGCCACGGGTATTCCCGCACCTTTTTCTAGGCTCAAGTTGGTCACATTTACACGTGTACAAGAAGCAGATGACGGCAATCAATGTCATCATACCCTGGCCATTGTTTCTCTTTCTCTTTCTTTTTTTTTCCTATTCTCTGTTTTTGCTCGGTGATGCCACACCTACCACGTTCTTGCCTCCCCCGATTCCGAAAACATGGACACGCTTCCACACGAGCCGAGTAACCTACACTTTCTCCAGAAATGCCACCCTGCTGTCAAACTCGCCTGTCAATTGATATGAAATGCCCTTGCTCATCAAGGTCGCTCCAGAAACAGTCTGGTTGCCGTCGAACCTATACCTGGCGCTCGCATCAAGACCCTCGAGGCGAAGACTCGGCCAGGCGTCATTCACGTGCGCTCCGTAGAGCTTGAAACAGAACAAGACTGCCTGCTTCTGGACTTGGGAGATGAAAAGAGCCGCCGGGTAGTTGGAGTCCTCTGGCAATCGCAGACGCCACATGTCACCTTGGATGATGAGGGGGTTCACCCTTTCCGCCAGCTCGATGAGGGCCGGCATCTTGGCCTTGTCCTGCTGTGGCAGATGAGCCTTGTTGAGCTCCAGCCCAAAGGAGCCACCCATCATGGCGACGTGGGCTCTGAACTCTATCGAGGCGGCGGACACATGGGCCCCCATGGCGGATGAAGGATAGGCAAGACTGGTGCCGAACTGGATGTAGACGCGCTCGGTGGGATACTTGTCCACAAGCGTCCTGTATACCTTGTAGAGCCCGAGCATATACTGGCGGCCGGTGTAGGGGGCCGGGGTCTCGTGGATGCCACGGTTGTTGTCCCATTTCACGTACGACGCCTTGCAGCCGTCCAGAATGCCCGACACGGACGCGACGACAAACTCCTGGACCTGGGGCAACGCCAGTTTAAGCAGCAGCTGGTTGCGCGCCAGCGTCCGGTGATAGTCGGCGGCGTGCAGCGCCCAGCCCGGATGCTCTTGGTAGAGGCTCGAGTGGGGGTTCACCATTTCGGATTCCACCCAGATGCCGAACACGAGTCTGTCGCGGCCCGTCGCGTGCGCCACGGGGAGGCGAGTGATGTCGTCCACCAGCTTGGCCAGGCCGTCCGGGAAGCGCTCCCCGTTGGCATGCCAGTCCCCGAGCCCGGCGTCGTCCGACACGCGCGGGTACTTGTTGCCGAACCACCCGTCGTCCAGGACAAACAACCTGACGCCTAGGGCCGCGCTCTGTTCCGCGAGGGTGTAGATGGCGCTGGCATCGTACTCGAAGCCGAGACCCTCCCAGCTGTTGAGGAGGACCGGACGGGTCCGCGTGGCGAACTTGCTCCTCATCAGATGACGACGGTACAGCCCGTGTAGTTTGCGGGACATACCGCCGATGCCCGTGCTGGAAAAGACGGCCACACATTCCGGAGAGACAAAGGACTCGCCGGGCCTGAGGGGCCACGAGAACTGCAGAGGGTTCAGCCCGAGCATGGCCCAGGTCAGTCCCTGCGATCCCCTTTCCACCTCGGCCGCAAAGGAGCCGGGGTAGACGAGAGAGAAGCCGTAGGCCTCGCCATGCGATTCCGTCGTGGTGCGGGCCGCCAATGCCAGGAACGGGTTGTGCAGGTGAGACGAGTAGCCCGTCGTGCTTTCAAACCTAGTCTCGCCACGTCAGCGCTGATATCGCCCTACACATATACATGCATGCATGCACATATGCATGTATGTATGTTCATGGTCTCGCGCCGAGGGGCCAATACTTTTCCTCACTCCTGGGTGCCAAGGCCGACTTCGCGCCGGACTCTCCTGCCCTCTCGGGCCCAGTCCCCCCCGAGCTGCAGCATGTCCCAGTCGTCCAAGGAGAGATCAACGCTGAAGCTGGCGACCTTCTCCAGCGTCATGTTCCCCTCGCCCATATTGGTGATGTTGACGCTCCGCACCACGGCATCATACTTGGGGAAGATGGAGTAGCGCAACGCGGCCGCGACGGACGAGTACTCGTCGTACAGGCGCACAACAAGAATCGACACATCATCGCGGTCGCCAAACGTCGACGGCAGCCCCGGCAGGTCCGTCTTGCCCTCCATGACCTCGCGCGACCGGTACCGGAACCGGCTGACGGTGTGGCCCTGCGACTGCCGTATCCGCACGGCCGGGGTTCGGAAGTCGCCGCGCCCGAGATCGAGCAGCTCGCGCCGGACGCGACCCGTCATGCCGACCCAGCCTTGGACGGGGCCGACTCGAGCCTCGACGGTGTCGCCGCGGACCGGTCCGTCAAAGTGGTCGCCCAGAACATCTCCGGTCGCGCCGTCGACACGGAACCGGTAGGAGACGCCGTCCCCATGGAGGGCAAACGTGGTGCCGTCGACCTCGATGGCTGTCCCACATGCATATTCACATGTCCATACACATGTACAGCGTCAGCCCGGCGCCTTCCTCTAGATGGCGGCACTGCATGCCACGAGAGCGGGCACTCTCCATCACTCCATCCCGCAAGGCCGGCCGTACGCCCGTTACATACCCCTTTGGGTGCCGATGCGGCTGCCAGCAGCGATGCTCCGAGCCTGCGCAGAGACGTCTGTCTGGGCATCGCTGCCTGCAACGTCGTAAGCCGCAGAGGCATAGAAGGGGGGGATGTCTATTTGTGTGGTGGTGTGTACTAGATAAGTCTTGACGTGTAAGGAGTTGCGATAGTCGCTCCCAGCTGCGATGCGGATGGGGGCGGGGGACATTGTCTCCTTTGAAGCCAAGCTCACGACGTCAGAATTTCTGTTGAGGAGATGCTTCAATTCAATGTTTTTGCGCGGCCAGTCTTGCAACCCTCATACTCAACCTCGCAGTCGCAGTCGCACTCTGCTGGGTACAATCGATTCCACCACTTGCTCAATCTGCAAAGCAAGCATGGCGCGGCCGGCAGAGCCCATCATCCATTTGTCCTGTCGGCGGGGAGCGTTGTTAAAGAGAGAAAAAGAAGAAGAAGAAAACAATGGGAGATATCACTCGAATAGGATTGGTCGAGTCGGGTAGGTCCAACGTTTTTGGTTTGTGCCGTCTCGTCACCCTCGCGGGAAAAGTTCAATTGGATGTCAAGACATGCTCGCTGGTGGAAACACAGAATAGTACTCAGAAACACCAGCGGCCCAGCCACATGCGGCGGTGCCTCAACCTCTCTCTCTCTCTTTTCTCCGCTAGCAAGAACCACTTACGTCACAACTCTCCCCCCCTCCCTCGTCCCTCGTACTGTGCAAAAGAGAGGGAGGAAAATCGGAAGAAAACGAAAAAAGAAAAAAATAAAAAGAAAAGAGCAAAAAACCTTCCCACCGGCTCAGCTCCGACACAACTCATGGCGTGTTGCAGGTCATAGCACAGCCCTGCTCGCATCCCTCGCACCCCTCGCATCGCCATCCTCGAAAATCCAACCGCCCGGCCCCCATGCTTCGACCACGGGCAATTCGTCCCCTCGCAAGGGCATCAGCCCGTCATCATCCGACCACGGCGTCGACGACCCGCCGCGCGTGTCTCTCCACGACCAGCATCTGCCCGGCTCGCGCGACGCAGGACTTTGACCTGAACAAGCTGAACAGCAAGCGCCGCGACTATGAGCAGAACCGCACCGCGTTCCTTGCCGCCGGCGCCATCGCCGGGGTCGTATCCTTCGTGTACACGGCGTGGAAGCTGAAGAAGGCGCTCGATGCGCCGTCCGAACGGGCCTCCACGGCCGTGCGATGCGACGCTCCCGGCTCCATCCCCACCGACACCTTCAAGACCGAGGCGGGCGAGAGGCGCAAGGTCGTCGTCCATGACGAGCACGGCCGTGAGATTGTCCCCACGGGACACGGCGTCGTTGCCGCGTTTCCTCGAATTATGGCCGTCGACCTGCCCGGCAGCGTGGACGGGTCGCCAGACGCACCACCCGTTGCTGCCTCCATCACCGACCACGCCGGCACGGAATTCACCCTCGTCGGTCTGGGCATGAGGACAGTCACCTTCATCGGTATCCAGGTGTACCTGGTGGGCTTCTACGTGGCCACGCAGGACGTCGAGCGTCTGCAGCACTACCTCGTCAAGAAGATCAATCCCCTGGCGACGACGCTCATTCCTTCCGAAAAGGACGCTCTCCGCAAAGCTCTGCGCGATGTCGCCGAGGGGGAGGCGGTCTGGGACTCTGTCCTGCGGGAGGCGGGATGCCGCAGCGCCTTTCGCATCGTCCCCGTTCGGGACACCGACTTCCACCATCTCCGCGACGGCTTCGTCCGTGCTATCCAGGCGCGGTCGGGCCGGGACAAGACGTACAACGACGAGGCGTTTGGTGCGGCCATGAGGGATTTCAAGGCTCTGTTCAATAGGGGACAGGTCCCCAAGAAGAAGGAGCTGTTGCTATGCCGGGACGCCCAGGGCAAGCTCGCCATCATGTACGGCGAAGGCGAGCTCGGGTCCGAGGCTCCCAGGAGTCTGATGGGGACCATCTCCGACGAGAGACTCTCCAGGCTATTGTGGCTCAACTATTTGGCTGGGAGCAAGGTGGCCTCCGAGGGTGCAAGGGAGAACATTATTGAAGGCATCATGGAGTTTGTGGAGCGCCCTGTGGGCACGGTTGCTACTCAAGTCGTATAAGGGTCAATAGAATTCGGGTGGCACAACGCTGCACGAGAACACAATGGGTGAAAAAAATAAATTGTATAGTAGGTTCTATTGGCCATCACTATTTGCTGTGTCTCGACGATACTTTTCGAATACTTCGTTTTCGTCTTGGTTTTCACATGTGGGTGTCTGAGAAGCATCCATCACCGGTTTCCTTTTTGTCGTTTTTGCTTCCCATTGACACTGCGTTATTCGCCATGTTGCGCAAGTTTGCCTCATTCATCTCTTATCCACGATATTAAAGCCGTGCCCTGAACGGAAAGAATCCAAATGCGTGGTGAATCAGCCCGGTCGTTGCAAAACAACGGTCGTGGTCGATTGCGAGTAGCAAAACAGAGCACATGGTATGGTCTTACGCCTTGAGCGCACCGGCCTCTTTCAGCAGATTCTCGAGCTTGCCGGAGCTGTGCAGGCTCTGCAAGTCCGAATTGCCACCAATCTTGACCTGATTGATGTAGATGTTGGGGACGGTGCGCTGGCCACTAATCTCTTGAAGGGCGTCTTGCATGGCGGCACCATCGGCTGCAAGAGGTGTCAATCAAGTTGCGCATCTCGTTCGAAACAACAGTTTTCCCTCCCTCCCTCCCTCCCTCTCTCTCTCTCTCTCTCTCTCTCTTTCTCTCTCTCTTTCTCTCTCTCTCTCTCTCTCTACGTGATGTCAGGGGAGAATGAACTCACACTCCTGGTCAAGCTCCAGGACCTCGTAGTCGGCTTTTAATCCATCCAGGGTTTTCTTCGTAGCATGGCAGAAGGGGCAATAGGACTTGGAGAAGACGACTATTCCGCGAAAAGAAGGGGGGGGTTAGTAAGAAGAAGCAAGTATCAGTAGGCTATACGCTTTGTGATCCCCCGATCGGGGTCGATGGCTGGAAGTCACGCCGTGCAGTTTGTACATACCAACAGAGGACTTGTTGATGAGGTCGTGCACCTTGGTGCTAGCTTGGGCCATTGTTGTGGGACTGGAAGGTCGTACGGTTGAAAAGAACGATCGGAAGACGTTGAACATGGAGGATGGTGGTGCGAGGATGGGACTGCGGGGGGGCTCGGAGTAAGAAGTAGCAGAGCAGGTATGTCGTGCTGTAACATGTCCTGCACCACGAATAATGCCTTTTGGAGCACTGGGTCACGGGTCTACAAGTTACGACGGAAGATTATGTCAACGTTGGCGGGGTTGTGGTCTGGTGGGCCGTGGGAAGGCGTGCGGATGGGCGTTTCTAGGGGCGGGGCGAGCTCGGCCAGTCCATGATGCAATGATGCCATGGTGCAATTGGTGGAATGGCGCAGTGGACCTCGTTGCCGCCTCGAGAGGCACCAGACCGTGGCTGGCCGCGGCTCGACGGGAGCGTCTAGTGCCATCTTGACGGGGGATGGCGCATTTCTGTTTGTATGAACATTCTTCACCGCAATATTCGTAGACAGAGCCCTTCTTTATTTGACGTACCGGTATACTATGATATACAGAGTAGCAGTGGTAGCCAGCAAACGTTGCAGATGGGGTGCATGGGAGGTACTAGGCACTAGGTACTCGGTACCTTTTCAAGTACTAGGAAGATACCTGTCTAATCGGTATTTGGTACCTCCAATGGCATTCATGCCAAGTCTGGTATGGTCTGATTCGTGATCCCTTGGACGGGCAGGCAAGACGCTCCCTCGGCTGCTCCAACTTACTTGTTACTTCAGTACGAGCCAAGTGAGAGGCACGTACCTGGGTGGGTCAAGTACTTTCTAGCAAATGCCCCGTTTGCGTCATCACCTGACTAGGACCCCTAATGTCCCTAGCCCAAGCCTCATCCGATTCCCCTGCCCAGATTTTTCTCGAGACGAGCAACCAGGGGCGAGAGCCTCATACCAGTGTCAACACGTTCGTTGCAGGTACAAGCAACACCGAAGCTCAGATTTACTCAACTTCCGTCGTCGTGCGCGACAACCTCACACCGTCTTTTGATTCACTGGAATTAATAGCCACCGGGGCAGGGCATACGTTCAGACTCAAAGCAATACTGAAACGGCAGTCCGCCTTCGTCAGTGTCGCCTCAAATCCTCGACACTCCATCAATCTCCGCAAGACGTCGCGACAAGACCTTTCAAGACCTCTCCCCCCCCCCTCAACGTGTATACATACCGCCAGTTGCAGAGTGAGGCAGAGGTGTCCTGTCAAGGGTCACCCTCACCAACCGACGACAAGGTGGATTCCAGCCAGCCCATCGCGGCAACCTCTGGTGCCTTCCAGAACTTCACATCGTACCTCAACGGCACGCTGGCCAGTCTCGGTACTGCTTTCCAAGGATCAAACGAGTACATCTCCGAAACACTAGGCGTTGCTCCGTCTCTCGTCTACAGCGGCCTGGCTGCTCTCGTCGCACTACCTTTGACCATGTCGAGATATGGCTGGTCCCTGAACCGCGAGCCGAGCTCTCCGTACAGTTCCACGACGGCCGGTGTCCCCGCCGTTACAGATGAGGATTTCAGCTACATCACGTCAAAGGATTTAGAGGATCCTTCCTTTCTCGGAACAAGATCGGGTGCAGGGGCCCCGTCAGTTGAGGACGATGTACTCATCATCAAGAACAAAGGGATCACGTACCCGACGCATTTTCCAGCATATACCATTGGAGATGGAAAATTACGCGTCAAGGATGTCCGCGACCGCGCGGGATTGATGATGGACCTATCCGAGAGAGACACCCGTCACATCAAGCTTCTGTATAAAGGCCAACAACTCAAGGAGTCTGCCGCCCCGGTGCGCGACTACGGCGTCAAAAACAAGAGCGAGCTCATGGCGGTTCTGGCGGATGCGCGCGATGACGGCAGCACTTCTGGTGAGGAGATGGTCATTGTCGACGACTGCTCCGCGGCTCGCCCCAAGAAGAGGAAAAACAAGAAAAGGGGAGGCAAGACTAGGGGCGGTGGTGACTTGGCCAGCAGCAGCCCGCGCGACGGCACACCCAATGTGAATGGCGCTCCGCCGTCTCCAGAGGAAGGCCTGATGAAGAGGCTAGATGAGCTTTCCGACGAATTCTCTCTCAACCTCCAGCCTCTATGCAAAGCCTACATCGCGGCGCCCCCCAAGGACAAGAAGCAGCGCATTGATGAGCACAGGAAGCTCACCGAAACGGTGCTTGCAAATATACTGCTGAAGCTGGATGAAGTGGACACCCAAGGTATCGCAGAAGTGAGAGCGAGGCGGAAAGAGCTGGTAAGAGGGGTTCAGGAAGTCCTTAAAAGCCTGGACGCAGCCAAGGCCAGTTGAAAAAGAAAAATACGCGCAGACGACCGATGTGCGTGCAGCATTTTCAATACATCAAGCGCCATTGAAGTAAAAGAAAAGTAGCCGTTCACAAGAATATTACAAGATATACCTTCAAGGTACGTCGTTTCCCGCGTGACGGGCACAAGATGCATGAGGTTTTTCGCAGGGTGTGCGACATGAAGTGCTGTATTCTGATGCGCTTCAAAAGGCATGACTGCAATGGCAGAGGACTTGTAACACTAGCATTTATTTTAGTGCGCAAGATAGATGGGACTCTTAAGTCCAGTGGCGTTTACTCATCCATCCGCAATGAAATCGCAGCCGAATCGGCCGTTGGGCAAACCAGACTTGTCCCGACGACTCACGAGCAACGCCTCCAGCATGTGATTTGGCAGATTGGGTTCTCAAGCAACATTATGAAGGCTGGTCAGCTGGTCACAGAAACCAAATCACGGGATCGTGTCCACACCTGCAGGACCGGGTTGGCGACAAGGAGGCAAAGGGTCGTGCACAGGAAACGTGATGTATCCGGAAAAAGTCCGGCAAAAGGCGCGGTAGGTCTCGCAGCCCTAAGACCAACCATCACGCGTGAGCGGTGTTCGCTTGCCCCAAAAATCCATTTAGCTCAATCCGGTTAGTCTAAGCTGTTCCAAAGGCACAACGAGCCCTCAAGCGCAACTCGGATTTTCTCGCTATCAATCATTGTTGCGACCACTTCATCAACAACCTCGCCCAGGGCCTACTAACCCCAGCAGCACATTTACAGATTCTCGCCGTTCCGGTTGGAGGATTTGTGTGTTATCGGCAGCGTTTGAGTAGTCGCCTTTCCCTTCTTTTTTGCACCACAAAAAAAGCCAGCCTATACGATGTCGTCGTCATTCGAGCCGGTTGTGAGTAGAACCATCAAGACCGTTGTCACTCATTACTTGCACTGGCGATCCTGGAAAGTTCTGGGAGACTGGAGACTTGCACGGAGGAGACGGTCTGCGCGGGCACATCGAACTCGATCAAGGGGAAACTCCCCACACTCGTCGAACTCGGAATTGTTATGTCGTGTGCCCGCTGCGTTGCGAGCTTGCCGTCCCCGACTCCGAGCACTTTCATCAGAGTCGCTTGGTCATTGGAGAGCTGGAACTGTCTGAGGACATATGCTAGAGAGTTCGGATGGCTAATCAAGCTTGCAGGTTGTCGTTGACGGCAAGGGCCACTTGCTGGGTCGTCTTGCCAGTATCGTCGCCAAGCAGCTCCTCAACGGCCAGAAGGTGGTGGTTGTTCGCTGCGAGGCTCTTAACATCTCTGGCGAATTCTTCCGCGCTAAACGTACGTCCGGATATGCATGGCCTGAACCGTTCGCGTCGGCTCCCGAACACTGGTGACCGCGAATCCCGACCGAAAACTGACAGTCGTATAGTCAAGTACCACGCCTACCTGCGAAAGATGACCCGATACAACCCTACCCGCGGTGGTGAGTTACCTCCAAGCTTGGTCCTCCGCTGATTGCCGCAACCTCGATCTCGCGTTAACGCAATCTCAAGGTCCCTTCCACTTCCGCGCCCCGTCTCGAATTTTCTACAAGGCCGTCCGTGGCATGATCCCTCACAAGACCGCTCGTGGTGCCGCCGCTTTGGAGCGTCTCAAGGTGTTCGAGGGTGTTCCTCCCCCCTATGACACCCAGAAGAAGATGGTCGTTCCCCAGGCTCTGCGAGTTCTCCGTCTGCAGCCTGGCCGCAAGTACTGCACTGTTGGCCGTTTGAGCCACGAGGTTGGCTGGAAGTATCAGGATGTTGTTGCTCGGTATGTTACCATTGTGTTGCTCTGAAATTCTGCATGTCGGGCCCGAAGACACGCGAAGGTGGCGGGAGTTGCTGACAATGGCGATAGTTTGGAGGAGAGGAGAAAGGCCAAGGGTGCCGCTTACTACGAGCGCAAGAAGGTTGCTGCTCGCCAACTGTCCGATGCCAAGAAGAACGCCTCCGTCAAGGCCGAGACTGCGACTGCCCTTGCGAACTTTGGCTACTAAACGTGGCCGTACATACATAGATGAGCCTCGGATCATGGCCATGATCCAGGCTGTCTAAACAAAAAAGAAAAAACACCTTCGCATTTATCTTTATCCTTTCTCGTGCGGTTCATTAGATTGGCGCGGCGGTTCACAAACGGATTACACCCTGATTTATTGAGTGATGGCAAGGGCGAGGCGGCGGAAGACGGGATGATGAGGACGGTGGACCGGGGTTTGTTCTAAATGTTCCACATGAATCTCTTGGTTGTCGGGAAAAAAAGAAGAACCGATGCCCAAAAAACAAATAAAGCAAAGAAACCAAACATTTCGTCAGGCTTCCTCAAATTCGTTGTTACAACTTCCCGGAGTTACCAAGTATACGGGTGCGTGAGGATTTTACTTGGTCTTGCTTACGTTTGAGACGATGGGTGAGACGGGGATTCTCCCCCGAGGGCTTTTGGTATTCATGTTTTGTGATGTCTTCGCTTGGTTTCCTCTGTGGGTTACTGGAGGAAGGAAAGGGGGAACTTGAGGTATGAGGCGTGGTCCGCCGCGGTTCTTGTCCCGGCTTCCTTTCGGCAGCCCAAGGATACCAACTTCGATACTGCTATGGTGGATCTCTGGTGGTGGGATTGCGCTGAAAGTAAGCTTATTTGGAAATGAAGGCTATGAATGAAAGACGGAAATTATGGCACCTCTCATTTTCGCACGGCCTGGTTGAAATAATAATCGTTGAAAAGACAAAGAGGGGGGTGGCGACGTTCATATTTTGCATGACTTTTTTTACGTGTATGGAAAATTTCCGTCTCGTGATTTTCCATTCTTGACTTTTTTTTGACTTTTTTTTTTTGTTTATTTTTTTGTTTATTTTTTTGCTTTTCATAGGCACAAGCAGTCAGAGTGAATGCAGCTGCGGTCGCGTGCCACGATCGGACGAAGTGGGTGTGATGTCACTGCGTTCGCGCCCCTTTGGGCCTGTGCGTCACTCATCTGTGCTACGGAAATCAATCTCGGGTCGGCCTCTGCGACAAGCGTCTGAGCATTGCAAACCACTTTTTTTTTTTTTTTGCAGGTTCTATAGTTTTTTTTCTTTTCTTTTTTCTTTCCCATACAGATGAAAAGCACGCACAGACTCATGCTTGTGCACTGGAAATACACCCGATGACACAGATTTAGCAAATATGACGGGGGCATTTCTCCTCTCCACGTAACGAGCATAGGGTAGTCCGTCGCACGCGGGCAAAAACGGTGCATTTTTCTCCGTGGTGGGCCGTGGAGTGAGTTTAGTGGAAATTTCCCCATCGGGCCATGCGTCCGTCGGGAGACTAGAGGCCAGGACCCCACAGTCATGTGCAGATAAGATAAACCCGGCTTCCCAATCCCTCCCCAAATCGTGACTTGTCCTTTCCGCCCAGGTCGTCTCGTCACTCGCGCCAAGTACACCGTATTCTTCTGCGGGCTGCAACAAAAAGGGGAACAGGAAAAAAGAACAAAGGACTACACACATCCTTGCCCAGGCCTACCCAACAAGAACAAGCTCTCCTCGAACGGACCTCTTTGGAATCGATCACAGTCTCCCTCTACCCTTTCCCCCCCCTAGTGGAACACTACGCAAAATAAAGAACGTTTCCCACGAACATTGCGATCCAAACACGATAGGGGAGGAGGAAAAAAGAAGGGAAAGCGAGAAGAGAGAAAAGAAAAAAAAAACAAAACAAAGGAAGACGAAACAAAAAAGTTTATCCCCCCCGCCATCATGTCTGACCTCGACCATTTCGACCTCCTCGATCTGCACATGGACCCTCAGTCCAAGACCATCAGCGCAAACAAACCGTCGCGCGCCCTCAACGCCGAACTCGACGAGCTCAACGCCCTGCACCGGGCCGTCCTGGCGGCCGGTCTGAAGAACGGCGTGACCCCGGCTCCCATCCCCGTCAACGGCAAACGAAGCGGGCAGATTGTGAAGCTCGGCGAGAACGGCAACGCCGAGTACCGCAAGGGCAAGACGGCCGAGGCCGGCCGCCTGTACACGCTGGGGATCCAGATGGCCATGCAGCGGCCCGCGTGGGAACCCGCCGCGCTGGTGAGGGAGGAGGTATCCGGGCTGCTGGCCAACCGGGCCCAGGTGCACATGGCGTCGCAGAACTGGCCCGACGCGGCCGTCGATGCCGAGCAGAGCGTCGCGGCCAAGCCGATGGGCAACCCCAAGGCGTGGTGGAGAAAGGGCAAGTGCTTGGTGGAAATGGGTCGGTTGGAGGAGGCCAGGCAGTGGGTGAAGCGGGGGTTGGAGATTGAAGGCGAGGAGGTTGACCTGGCGTTGTTGTTGAAAGACATTGAGGCATCACTTGAGAAGGCTAGGCTGTGAGGGTGTCCCTCCCCCCCCCCCCCCCCCCCCCCCAAAAGAAAGGAAATCACACACACAATGCCAAAACATGGACTATTTACGGCCAGGGGGTCTTATTTTTCTTCTTATCCTGTTCTATTCTATCCAGCAGCCGTCCTCGCATCCTGACCATCGGGGTGAACTAACCACCATCCCTCAAATCTACTGTCCAAACCCGCTCCAGCCTTCCAGCTCCCCAAACTTCCACCAGACAAGAGATGAGCCCCCAAGCCATCCTCCCACTCAGCTCCAACGTTTTCCGTCGGTGCCTCGCAAACGCCCTACCACATGGACCTCTCCCTCTTCTTCCTACAGTGCCACATGGAACCGTCATCGCGCACCTCCGTCTGTCTTGAGGTGTCCGAGGCAAATCCAGCCCACAAGTCCCTCGATACATGACCACCAACCAAGGCGCCAAGGCCCAGTGGCATGGGTGACTTTTTCTTTTTCTGGCGTCCTAGCGAGATCGATATTCAGGAACGCAACACTAGTCCGAGATAAGGGAGATGGGGTCGAGTCTATCTAGTCGCGTAATTAGCCCAGGTACCATCTCCTTACCAAGGGCCCTGAACGTCTTGGTATGGATCGTCATGGGACCCAAACACCACTTTGATCAGACGTGGAAATTCAAGACATCTCAATTGGTTCTGCTTCTTCGAGGAGTGGTGCCTTTATGCCCATGCAGTTATTGCTCACAGCACCTGCACCGAATCCAAAAGGAAGATCTGTCTCCGGACACGGCAATTCGACAGACTGAACAATGATAAAGTCTCATTAGTTTGCAGTCTACTCTCCTCCTCTAAATATGGCCCTACCTATTTTTAAGACGAGATGCACTACAAAGGGAAAAACAGGAAATGGAAAACAAGAGCCGCGACAAAAAAAAACACAAGACTAGATATTTATAAATATCCAAGCAATCGCTTTAACCATCGTATAACAGGGAGCCTAGGTGTTGACCGTGCCGTATAAACGAAAAGAAAATGAACAATGTGGACAGCATGGGGATAATAAAAAAATCGGTGGCCCACGATGCGTCGCTCAACACTCATAAACGAAGCTGGCGACTCTCGAGTCTCCTCCATGCTGAAGATCGCAACTCATGCCTGTGGCAAAGTCTGCTTATGACAGAGCAGATTGTCCTCGCACCGCAGAAACAACATGTAGCTGGTGAATCTGCCACGCGAGAGGGAAACGCCAGTCCTCGCGGCCAAGTTTGCCATATGACCATCAGTAATACTGGGGCACTTTCAAGAATAGTCCGCTGAAAAATGTGACGGCAACCTCCCTCCCCCCGTTGTCTTGGGTAACGCCGAGATCCAGCAGCTGCTTTTTCCTGAGCCCTCAAACGTTTTCGAGTTAAGATGGGCATATTTTGATTGTCCAGAGAACCCGGAGAAACATGCTATTAGACTTTTTCGCTCATTTGTTTCTTCTCGCCAGCGGTTATGCCACATGGTCGCATGACAGCATCCTGACTACTCATGCGGCGGTCCAGAGCCCGTTCAAGTTTGGCCCCGAGTGCCAATTTGCTCATGTTGTCCGTCTTTTCGTCGCTAAGCATTACACGTTGGGAGGAAAGAGCTTTATTCTCCATGCGATCGAGGTTCAGAGCGATGTCTCGGATTTCAGCCTGAGCCGAATCGTTGCTTTGAACAGTGGGAGTGAAGGATGGTGCCATGCTTTGAGTGCTGAAGCGCAGAGAGGTTCTGTTCTGCGTCGAGACAATATTGCGTCAGTACGAAGGACTTGGGCGTGCGAGGAAACCAAGCAGTAAGCAACGTGATTGAAGGAAAGACAGACAAGATGATAGAAATGAAAAAGGATATGGGGTCCTAAGATGGATGATGCAACTGGCAATCAAAATGTAAGGCAAGTCCCAGGTACGAATGAATGGGCTATCAACGCTAGTCGCCTAGATAGGTATCGCGCGGGCTTTGGAGAAGACGGGAATGCCAGGTACACACGAATCGTAGTGCGGCGGAAAGCCTCTTTATGGTTAGGATAGGCGAAGACCTGGGCGCTTTTTGTCGCGACCAAGCCAAAAGAAGGGGTAGAAAGTACTTGCAAGGGATGTAGTTGAGTACCGACACTGCGAGGACTTTACATTCGAAAAGAAGACCCGGGAAAGAAGGAAAAGGAAAAAAAAACAAATAAGACCAGATGTAGCAACGTTGCAAAAGCCAGAAGGTTCACGCAGGTGGGAGGGCAAGGCAGATAAGTATGAACACATACCGAAGGAGCCATGATGGGGCGTGATGACTCGAGCGAAGTGGGCATTTTGTATGAACGGCAGACCGGACTGGCACAGGGCAGATGATTTGTCCAGCGGAACAAGAGACGGGGATACTCTTGATGAGCGGAGCAGATCGTATTCTTGTGAAAAAGCTGGCTCGAGCTATTCCAAGGTTGTGGTAATTTTAGAATACGTCGTTGGGATGGTTGCAATACGAGAAAGATGGCCGAGGTCTGTAATCACCAGTCAGTCAGTCACCTGACGATTTGCAAAAGTGACGGACGGTGGAACCGGTCGCAGTTGGTCAGGAAGGTCGATGAGCGATGTGAGGGCAGAGGCAGTTGCGCGACAACAGATGTGGCAAAGCAAGACGGATGGTTGGAAAGGTGAGGTAGAGGAGAGGAGTGAAGGTTGTGAGACGAGCCAAATACCCAAATGCTCAAATGCAAGGACGGTCAGGGGTGACAATTGCGTCAAGTTGCGCCAGGGTCAAGGACTAAGGAAGCCAAGGCGCAGGAAGAAGGGTCGGTAGAAGTGGGAAGGGGCAGAGGACTTGGAAGGAACGGACCGGATAATTAACGGGCGACACGATGCACGATGAACGGTAGGACTGGAGGCAGGGGGCGATGGGGGTTTCGAGGGGTTGAGAAGGAAGGAGCGACCGTGTTGACGGCACGCAGCGTCGACGGGAGCGTTGGCAAGCAGCCAGCAGCGAGACTCGAGAGTCAGTCGGCCGGCCTTCAACTCAGAAGTGCGCCGCGTGCCAAGATTGAAGAGCCACCATGGCAGTCATCACTAGTATTGTTTGCGCCATTTCCATGTCGCAGAGTTGCTGCGGCGGCTGCGGTCTAGTGGCAGTGGCAGTGGCAGTGGCAGTGGCAGCGACGGCGGCAGCGGCAGCGGCAACGGCAGCGGCAAGGGGGGCAGTTGTCCAATCATGGGACCCTGAAGCTCCACAGCCGTCCGCTGATGACACTCTGCATCCAGGGTGCATTCCAACATGGTGCGAGATTCCAACATTCCAAGACTCCCGAGAGGGGCGGAGCGGGACGACCAAGCGAGTCCACGAGCCTTTCTTTTTCCTTTCTTTTTTCCCTGTCTTTTCTTTTCTTTCTTTTTTCTTTTTTTCTACCAGACAGCCACACGAGCCGAGCAAGACACCAGGTTCATGGCCAACGCCTGGATAGGATGCCTCCAGTGCTGGGCCCTGCTGGGCCCTGCCGTTCGAACGTGATACATGATATCGCAGATCGAGAGCAACAAGACAGCCGGCCGGCCGATTCCCTGCCAGGTAAAGCCGGCTCACACATTGCCTTTTGCCGCCCTGGAAAATACTAACGTGAGTCTGTCTCTTGTTGCAGCCTCATGAGCAGCTTGGCCACGAAGCCGCCCTCCAAAAGGTACATACAACATACTTAAGTGGACATACCGGATATACCTGCTTCTTCAAGTACTAAGTACTAAGTACCTAGGTACACATGTACTCACATCCAGTCTACTAATTTCTCATGCCGCATCAGGATGACGGCTCAAAAACTTGCCGGACCAACAGACGGCCCATCTCCGCGGCCAGGAGCGAATCATACCGTTAGGTTTCGACGGGCCGGTAATACCAGAGAAAATGACATCAGCATCGCGATAACGGCACCCTCGCTAGAGGTCCCGTGATCAGACAAAAACAGCCAGTTCTATCAATGCAAGCCAAATACTGGTCATCTATCAACGTCTATCAACTTTGGGAGCACTGAAGCCAAGCCTTCATTCTCCATCGTCTGTTGGCTTTATCCATCTTCAGCCAATCCATCCAGTGGCCGTTTAGGACTGGCGCGAACCGTATCGATGTGTTGATCCAGCGCACTTGCGACTTGTGTGGCGCGACGATGACATTTCCTTGACCTCTATCCCTCTTCCGAGTCTGTATGATACAAGTCAGCTCATCAACTCCTCATTTCCCAAGCTTCTGCGCAGGAAGCTCAAAGCTCAGCCCTGCGTAACAAGGACCCAAAAGGAGCCTGCATACCTAAAAGCACTCGTCGCAGCATCCGTGATCGCAGGTGCTCTCTGCTTCCTCCAACTTCCCGTCATCATTGTCACCTAGCTTCCGCCGCAGGCGTACGACCGGCTGAGTACACCAACCCAAGAGATTTGGGCCACGACGGCACTTGCAGCACCACCACCTGCCACCCTTTGCCTTGAACTTACACTCTTTCAAGGGGCACTTTCCCTTGAGTTGTCTAGAAAAGGGTGCGAATGCGATGTTCTCGCATTGCGTCGACTGTCCTGTCGTGGTGTTGAATGTTGAAGATCTGCAGTAGCTCCAAAGAACAGAGCTATGTCCGCATGGGTGTTTTCGAGGATGGCCAATGCACATGGCGACGTCCTTGGCGGTCAATAGACGATGGTAGTGGTGCGGAGAAGAGATGCTTGTTGAACTCCAAGTGGTTGATTCCTACATGCGATCGGCATCGTCCCGACAAGATGACAAAAGTAAAAACAACAACAACAACAACAACAACAACAACAACAAAAATTGACTTCATCCCGACAAGGCCCCTTTTATAACATGGCCACGCCATGCTTGGTCCGTCGCCGAGTAGGTGATGGAAGCGAATCGTCTGGTCAGCATTTAGAACGTCCTTCATAGTGCTGCCTATGATGTTAAGCGACCTTGCGCTTGTAACGACCATGCAGGATCCCGTCAGCGAAGACGAGGTATAAACCATGTCCATGGTAGCGCTCTGTCAATTGCCTGCTTCTTCGAGTATTCTCGAGTCGCAACTCTGGCCAATGTTTCGGAAGTCCCAGGGAAGGGCATTGCTTGATTTGCTGGACTTGCCGAAAGGAAACATTGATCTCATAATGCTGCGTCACACAGCGCCGCACTTGTTGGCCAAAACCCATGCAAAGATGGCCCTGGAGAACGCACGGGTATATTTGCGGGATACCGAATCTCACAACGGTCTGCATGGAAACCCTTTCCAACATCTCCCGATCGGGTACATCTTTTCCTGTTGGTGGAACCCAAATCCCCGCTCTTCGCGGAACGCCATGCCTTTGTCGACAAAAGTACTGTGCGTCTCGCTCGTGATTCTAAATGCCAGGGCCGCCTACATGCAGATGCAAACGACCGTGTTCCCCGTTTCCCGTTTCCCGTCTGCGACTGAGCACCACAAGATCCGATCCGATGATCTCCTTGCCGTAACACAACGCGGCTGCCGCTCGCGTCATCGGCGGGCCCTCATGTCCGAGACCCAGTCTCCCGGTATCGACCCAACTAGCTTACTTGGGTGATGGATTGTGACGAGACGTGGTGCCATGCCAGGTTGTCTCGGGCGGCAACGTCAGTCGCAAGATATGAAAGAGAAGGCCAAGAAGGTGATTCGGTAGCTCTTCGCAGATCCTCCATCGTGTCCGGGGAAATACCGTCTTGGTACCTACCGCCCAGGTACTTCGTGGCCCTCCCGCCGGGCGTGGACGCAACGTTGTAGACAAGAACTTGACCGTGAAAGGGTCCCTCCCAGGCCAAGACCGCCCTCTTTCCACCGTGTTGTACTGCATTTCCGCCTTTTCAGAACCCCCCCCCCCTTGCGTCGCAGGGTCCGATGGCGCGAAGCGATGCAACGACGAGGGAAACAAACACTGCAAGCAAAAACAACCAAGAGAACGGGCCTCAACCAAGACATCAGCCATGGAGACGTCGCATCAACGGCCAGCAGGAGAGTCGCGGCTCACGCGTAGGACCAGTGTTGGACGCGGCGGGGAATGCCCGAGTCTATGTATACATTGTGCATGCGAGGCGCCCTCACAACCGGCGGAAACATGGAAGAGGCGTGGGTTTGAGAGGGATCGAGGAAGATACGACGTGGCATGGGCATGCATCTTGACACATTCATTCGAGACGCGACGGGCAAAGACGGACGATGCCCATCCGTGACACGTTTCGTGGGAGATGAGCCCTACCAGGATGGCGTCGATGCGCGTGTTATGTCTCGTTCAAAGGGACGAGCAACTGCAATTTCAACTCGCTGGATACTGGAAATGTTCAACCCCTACGCATGACCTGCTTGACCGACTCGACCACCTGATGCAGAAATCTTCATCTGTCTGACTGTACAAACAAATCTCCCTTCTTCTCTTCTGACTGTACAAACAAGACTGACCCGGTCGCCATACCGACTGAGAACCGCTCTGGCCCACCGTTCATCGGCACAAACTGCGAGGGAGCATCGCCGTGGTGGTTCATACAGCCAACACGAAGCTCCCCATGTAAACCATGCGGCCGTGCAGGGAAATCGCTCTTGCTCTCGGATCTAGACATTATTGGACTAGTCGGCGCAGTGGCTTGGATGGTCCGGCACTTGACGCGAGCAGCGTTTTGCGCGATACGGAGCAAAGACTTGCATGTTCTAGATTTCTCGTCTCGGCGAAGATGATGGTTACGTTGTCGGGCGGGGCGCGGCTTGTTATACTGCACGGGAGGTCTGACTGCACCGTATCATCACGGGCATGCTCGTCTTGCTGTGCCAAGCACCGTTTGATGAGGCCGATATTCATGAGTAAAAGGGCTTACAAGGCCAGCCGTCGGATGAAACTGTGTACGATGCCAGAAGCAGGTTGTGCAGCAATCACCGTTGTGGTGCTTGCGTGGCCTAATGCCTGCGGCCGATGAGCTCCTCGAGCCTTATGATGCGAACTGCGCCGGTCCACGCTGGCAAACCAAAGCCTTTGCTTTTTTAAAAAAAAATCAAAAAAATCGGAACGTACTATTATTGCGCCGAAACACGAGATTCTCCCTGCATCGTGCATCCTCGGGAGCCAGGATGCTGTAGCTTTGCAGTCTCTTCATTCGATGAGTTGCCGCAGCTTGCACCTTCTCTTCCTCGCATGGTTAGACCGAAGCAAGGTGTGCTGAATGATCCGGAAAAAAAAGTTGCAAGAAAATTGATGAAGCATTAGAATGTCCACCGAAAGGCAAATCCGAAATGAATCACCTTCCCCTCTTTTTTGCCCTTGATTGTCTTGAAGATAGTGAGAAACAGCGTGATTCGGTCAACTCCAAGTTTTATGCTGCGCAATTTCAAACCGTCATATATACGACTGTGCGCCTTTACTATGACACGGGCATCCCGAACGCCGTTATAGCAATAGTCTTTTTGAAAAAAAAAAAAAAGTTTTTAAAAAAAAAGTTGCAAAAAGTATTCTAGAATCTGTCAAAAAGTCAACATGTGCCGTCGCAAGGTCAAGGTAGTACAAAAGTAGAGAGATGGCCCTACCTGATTTCATACGAGCCCGCGCGTGTCATGTACCGCACCCACTTCACGCTGGAGTAATTGCTTTTCTCAAAGACCTTGAGATAGCGGACCAAGAGTCCAGAGCTGGTGAACATGAGTAAGCTGAAGTTCATGCTCAGAGGAGGGCGACTCCATGCCCGCTGGTTGGTCATGCTCGTGAGGAGAGCCTCGGCGCTAAGGACATATTCACTCTGGCCGGTGAATCTACCAATCTTCCAGACGATACAGTTCTCGCTAGGCTCGTACTTTGCTTTGCCTTGTGTCACGCGCTCGATAATCTTGGCCGTGTTTAGGGGCGTCGGGATGCGCACCACGACGTTTGTGGCAAAAAGTTTGAAGCCGAAATTGGCCTTGATGCCGATGCTGTACTCGACCTTGGTTCGCCCGACCTCGTTCACAATGGCGTGGATTTTGAAGGGGAGGTTCACATTTTCGGTAGCCCGATACCTCATGAGTTCGAATTCACCGTCGGGTGGCACGAAGCTGATGATTCGGTCCGAGTCGAATTTGCCTAGCTTGACGCACTGGTGGAATTGACAATCTTCCAGCGAAACACTACCGGCTGCGGCCTTGGTCGCCTTTGTGCCCATCCTGTTGCCGCTGGGAAGTGTAAGGAGACCGTCGTTGTCCAAAAGGAGTCTGTCATTCAGTCCAAACTTGCATTCAGGCGTCCCGGATAGGTAGGCACGCATCACAATCTGGCCATTGACATCCGCGCGCAAGACAGCGCCGGTGGCAGACATGAGCAAGTTGACATCCTCGATGACGTCCACGAAGGCCTCGTTTTTCCGGTACCGCACATCTGCTTTTCTCCACGACAGCGCTCCGGTTGCTTGCATGGTGATCTTGGACGTATCCTCCGGCCTTGTTTCGGACTTGACTCCCTCGGTGGTGATGTACATTTTCAACGTGTCGGTTTCGGTATTCTGCGGATAGCCAAAGTCGATGATTTCTGTAGTGTGTGTGTGTGTGTGTGCGTGTGTGCGTGTGTGTTTTTGTCAATAATCAGCGATGCCTCTTGCCCGGTCTTGTGTCCCACGTACCGTCGAGCAATTCATAGACCAGCACAAAATTGTTCTTGACAGCCTCTTCGTCAAACTTGCCAAAGTACCCCTTGCCCAGCTGGATCAGCCGGTACAGAAACTCAAAGACGAGAGCGGCATTGGCATTGCTCTTGGTGATGGCCACCAGGTAAATGTTCTCGTGCTTGACATGGCTGAAGGTGGTGCTGCCGAGCGTCAAGATGGGCGATCGGACTTGGGCATTCGAAATGACCTGGATGCGGAAGACGTCGGCGAGGCGGGGCCGGCAGTCGTTGCGGAAGGCGCGGAAGATGAGGTTCTCGCCCTTTTGGTTAAAGATGAGGACTCCAGAAATCATGCTGGGCGAGCGTGCCGTGCATGCAACAGGCGAACGAGGCACGGGGGGGCAGACCTCGATTTCTTCCAAGCAGCGAAATCGAGTTGGCCAGAACAACAAGGTCAAGCAAGTGGCCGCTACCTTTTGCCGGCAGTAGCGATTCCCGCAGCGCTTTGGGAAAGGAGGTGATGGCACCGAGGGGCGACGGGATGCTTTCTGCCGCGAAGCCCAGAGGGCGGTGAGGGTGGACACGACGTGGCTGGTCATGTGGCCCGGCGGCATGCGGAGCCGTAGATTGCCGATGCTGCTCCTGACAAAAGAATCCCACGACGGCATACCAGACACATTGTACCAGACACGTTGTGCCAGACACGTCGTGCCAGACGGAGCCAGACGAAGCCATGATGCATGAATTGCACGCCCACTCTGTCCGTACAATTTGAGCCGCCAACAGGAACCAGACTCTATCGTGTGTTGTGGTAAAGCTGAAACGCATCCAGCCAGTCCAGTCCCTCGCGTTGAAATCCGGCCGACTGAAGAGAAAACGTACCATACTTGCTTTACGCACGGCATGGAAAAGGACCAGACGTGCACACTATGTACACGAAGTATTTACCAAGCACCTAGGTATGTAGGTGCGCCGTGTGGTGTGGACGTACTCAAAATGGGACAGTCTTCTGGCAGATATTCTTGGGCTGCAGAGCTGCCTTCTGAGCTTGAAGAGCCAGACGAGGGCCATTTGGCCCCGTCTTTGCTGCAGCAGTGCCCGTAGAGGCATCCTGAGGGAACAGCGGTAATGTCGCATGTGCGGAAGCGTCGTCGGCGAAGTCGGGACGGAGTGAAAGCGTATTCCTGATACACAAGACTCTTTCTCCACGGCCGATATCATCCCACAACATATACATGGTACATAATGTACACATGTACATACAATGTAATGGCATGATCCAAAACGGCTTGCATGAAAACCACGTTGATGAGGGAAGAATTCTACTGCCGCTCATGTCCCTCGGCGTGCATCAGAAGATGAAACATTTCGTCATCGTGCTCGCTTCCCTCATCACGGTTGCCTTCATCTCGCCAGTTGGCGAATAAACGCGAATCACTCGGACTACTTGGCGACAACTCCCATCTTGGCAACGCTCATCCCACATGCTAACCCTGTGTCCCCGTGTCCCTGCGCACATTTGAAACGGTTTGCCACGGAGTCGGCGTTATGCGGGCTTGTGTTGTGCCCTGGATGGATCTTGATGGATCTTGACCTGTCGGCGTGACGGGTCCGCGTCCGAAGACATAGATGCCAAGAGCAGACGCAGGACAGATGCAGGACAGATGCAGGACAGATGCAGGACAGACGCAGGACTGACGTGCGGAACGCAGTCCAGAGGAACGTAGTCCGGATCATGGTCCAGACAACTGCAGCAAGGTCTGAAGGAAGCCATAGGAGAACTAAAGAACCAGCATAAATGACTCTAGTTGGAGCGCACTCCGTGTCTATAATCAAATCTTGGGGCATCATAACTCTGGTGAGTAGGCTTGCAACATCTGTGCAATTTCGCCGAGGTGACAAGGCGCAGGTTCGAGAGGAAGAGCAACTAGTGAAAGCTGCTCAGTTTCAAAATGTCTATAAAAGCTCTCGTCGAAAGCCCTCCGTGTCTCAACTTTAAGCCGCCCGACAAGTCCAACACCCGAAGAGCTCAAAATTTTCAAGAGCATGATGGCTAGAAGAATTCTGGCAGGCCTCATTGTCCTAGCCGCACTCGCAGCTAGCGCACCCTCTGAAAAGAGATGTGATAGATCTTGTTCCCTTGTTTGGTATTTTCTCCTTACCCCCCCCCCCCCCCCTTTTCCTCCTCCTTCTTCTTCCCCAGCCCAACTATCCTGTCTGGATCTCCCCGACTAACCAAATGTAAAGGGGACCGTGTGGCGGCCTAGGTTGGACTGGACCGACGTGCTGTGTGGCTGGCAGCGCATGCGTTGCTGTGAATCCGTGGTACTCTCAATGCATCCCTGGTGCTCACACCAGAGATCGGCCTCATTCGACTGCCTCTCCAAGCACAAGCTCTCCGGTCACCTCTGCCCAGGCTACTGTTGCGCCCGATGCCACCATTTCTGCCACCACTTCCGGCATCGAACGCGCCCACGGTACCATCACCACTTCCTCTGCTCCTGCGGCAACCTCGAGACCTGCAACCAGTAAGGGAAATCCCTACTCGGGTGTTGATATTTGGCCGAATCCAGTCTATGCCTCTGCCATTCGCAACCTGGCGGTGCCCAACTTGACTGGTGCCATGGCCGCTGCAGCTGAAAAGGTCGCCAAGGTTCCCACCTTCTTCTGGCTGTAAGTCGAATCGAAGCTCCGCCCTGTATGACACGAGACTGACTCATGATGGGAAAAGAGACACGCTGTCCCGAACGCCGGACATGAAGAAGATTCTGGCGGATATTCGTGCGGCAAACAGGAAGGGGGGTCATTATGCTGGCCAGTTCGTAGTCTACAACCTCCCGGATCGTGACTGCGCAGCTGCGGCCTCCAACGGAGAATATTCCATCAGAAAGGGCGGTCTTGCCAAGTACAAAAACTACATTAATGTCATTCGCAAGATCGTCCTGGCTTATGCTGACGTTCGGATTATCCTGGTCATAGGTAGGTGTGCTATCCAGATCAAAGAAGCACACGTGACCAGTTCCTATCTCGCTGACATTTTTTTCTTTCTTTCTTCTTTTTTTTCTCTCCTTGTGCACAATTAGAGCCCGACTCGCTGGCAAACCTGGTCACCAATCTCAACGTCGCAAAATGCGCAAACGCAAAGTCTGCATACCTGGAAGGCGTCAGATATGCTCTTCGGCGGCTCAATCTTCCCAACGTGGCCATGTACTTGGACGCCGGCCACGCAGGATGGCTTGGATGGCCTGCAAACCAAGAACCAGCCGCGCAGTTGTTTGCCAAGGTGTACAGAGGTGCCTCCTCTCCCAGGTCGCTGCGTGGACTGGCCACAAACGTGGCCAACTTCAACGGGTGGGATCTCGATTCGGCGCCTCCCTATACGCAGGGCAACACTATCCACGACGAAAAGAAGTACATCCACGCCCTGAGCCCTCTTCTCGAGCGGCACGGCTGGGCCGGCGCTCGCTTCATCACCGACCAAGGCCGCTCGGGCAAGCAGCCCACAGGCCAGCAGAAATGGGGCAGCTGGTGCAACGCCAAGGGGACTGGATTCGGCCTCCGCCCTTCGGCAGACACTGGCGATGAGCTGCTTGATGCCTTTGTCTGGGTCAAGCCTGGTGGCGAGTCGGACGGAACGAGCGACAGCAGCGCCGCGCGGTACGACGTCCATTGCCGCTCCGAGGACGCTCTGCAGCCGGCCCCCGAGGCGGGCTCTTGGTTCCAGGCCTACTTTGTCCAGCTTCTGACAAATGCAAACCCGTCCTTTATGTGAGTCGGGAAGGTGACGGGGGGAGCGTAAGTACAGAGAGTACTTGCCTACTTACCTACTGTAAGTATGTAGATACATGAGTATGTACATATGTATGTACATACACAGCACTGGCAACCTGCCGTTTTCGGAGTACATATTTTGTTCTTGTTTATACTTGCATTGGCGTTGACGTCAATCTTGAAAAGAGATTCTGAAATTCACACATCTTTACAAGAAGTTCATACAGTATAAAAACGTGACCAATAGACCGTTGTGGACAAGGGGTAGTTGCCCCACCTATTGCCACTACGTACTTCTTACTTGGGTACTTCGCCACCAGCCCAGCCAAGTGTGTCGACAATGTACATGTCTAATCCTACCCAAGTCCTAGTAAGTACCTACCTACTTCTTATCTACATCCAACACAACGTGCTGGCCACACGACAAAACCCAACCCCAACGTCGGCAACGACTCATCCAGCCGGCGAGAAACAAAAAAGCGCCATGGCGACTTGTCCCAGAATGCCAGCCGCCTTCGTGCAGCCGTGGACAGAGGCCCTGCAATCGTGGCAGGCCGAACAGCACGAGGACGTCCTCCCTCCCCACGCCATCGATGCCGAGTCTCTCATAACGACAAGCTCGCCCCAGACATTGTTCGTCGGCACCGGGCTGAGCATCTTCACGCGAGGCATCCTGCCGGCCATGCTCGGCGCCAGGTCGTCCATCCACTTCGTGACGTGCTACTGGGCCGCGTCACCCTCCCTCGACGCCATCAGCAACGGCTTGGCCCAACTGGCCGCTTCGAGGCGACGCCGCGGCACGACATACCCGCCCCTCCAAGTCAGCATTGGTTTCTCGTCATGGGGCCTACTCCAGAAGCTGTTCCATACCTCTTGCCCGGCCGGAGAGGCGTATCCGCCATCGCAGTGGGCCAAGCTCGGCCTTCCTGACCCGGGGACGCTTCGCGGCGGCGGCATCCAGCTGACGGTCAAGAGTCTGTTCTTCAGGCCCATGAGTGTGATGCACCCCAAGTACGTCATCGTGGACGGGGACAGGGCCTTTATCCCGAGCTGCAACGTGAGCTGGGAGAGCTGGTTTGAGGGATGCGTCGAGGTGCGGGGACATGTCGTATCGTCCCTGGCGGCTTTCCACAAGAGCGTGTGGGGAGACACTGTCGACGAGGGCTACTCGGAGTCTATGGCCGAGGACCAGAGGGAGAATCATGGCGACGGTGCACAGGGAGACGATTTGCCTCGCGCGACTACGGATGCCGCGGATGCCGCGGACGCCGATGGCGAGACTGACGGCTTCTGGCCCGAGGACGAGACATCAGCGACGCGATCGCTGAGGCTGAACAAGGCCGATGCGCCGGTTGCCACGATGCTGCTGCCGTCGCCGCACCACAGAAACCCGAGGTTCAGCTTCTTCCCGTTTCTTTCGCATTCGCATCCGCCCATGACGCCCCTGAATGCCGCGCTGCTGACGCTGTTTGCCAACGCGCGCCGCGACATCATCATTCTTACGCCCAATGTCACGTCGTGGCCCGTCCTGGATGCCCTTCTCGAAGCCCTCGCGCGGGGGGTCAACGTGCAGATCAGGACCAACCGGGGGATGATGCTCATCGAGCAGCTCGTCACTGCCGGCACGACAACGTCGTTGTGCCTCGACAAGTTTATCAAAAAGTACGAGAAGCTGCGGCAGCTGCGGCAGCGGGGCGGCCAAGCTCGGGACGTCGAGGCCCAGCCCGTGACCCCGGGCTCGCTCGAGATCCTGTACTACAAGCCCTACGCGCCGAGAGACGGCCTGGCAGACGAGCCGGTGGCCAGCCACTTCAAGATGACCATGGTGGACGGCCAGTACCTCGTGCTGGGGTCCGGGAACATGGATAGGGCGAGCTGGTGGACGAGCCAAGAACTCGGGGTCCTCTTTCACGTCCCGGAGACGGACTGGCATGGGCTCTGGGATGGAGTCCTGGAGAAGAGGATGGAGCTGCTGTACCGGTCACCGTGAGGACGATGGACGGCCGTTAAAAGAAGAAAGAAGAGGAGGAAGAAGAAGAAGAAGAAGAAGAAGAAGAAGAAGAAGAAAAACAACAACAACCAAATGCCCCCGGCTCTTCCATGCCAGGTGCTATGGATTGCAAAGGGAGCCGCACTCGACGTCTACGCATATCGCCCTGGCATGCGTCTTTGGTCGGTCGGCCATGTCAAACCAGGCGCTTCGTCTCCGTCGGCGAGCATCTCCTTCCCACCCGCTGAACCCCTGCCAAACGTCCAGACAAGTACCGCGGCATCCCCAGACTGCATGCGTCTCTTGCGCGTTTCCCAAGCTGCCAATCTGGCCCGACGCACCACCACTTCCCTGACTACGCGCTCCGCCAACATGCCCGCCGCGCGTCCGTCCCGGATCCCCCCCCCTGCGAAATCCTCCCCCTCGAGGCCCGAGGGCCGAGTGTCCCACGCACCCAGCGCTCGTCGATGCCAAGACGCCCACCCTGTGTTTCCGAGTTGACAGCTCCTGGGGTGGGCCTCGGGGATTTTCCAACACGGCGTCCTGGAAATATTGGGGGGATGGCTTAGTCGGCAGGGGCCGTCCGCATGATGCGTGAAGCAGGGAGCCGGAAATGGAGACGAGACGACTCTGGGCGGGTTGAGTGTTGCTGCGGATGAAGAGAGGGCATGCAAGACAAGGATAAAATAATTGATAAAACATAGTTGATAGACATGTAAAACAAAAACACAATACAGTTATATAGTATAAAAATAAAAATCGAAATAGAAATAAAAGGTAAAGGTAAAGTAAAAAGAAAAGCAAAAGCAAAAGTAAAAAGTAAAAATAAATGTAAAAACAATAAAGTAAACTCCAAAGTAAAACAAAAACTCAAGAAACCTAATAAAAAGAAACAACCCCGCAATAAAACACGCCACCCCACCGCCCAAGAAAGCAAACAAGACGCACAGCCTCCGAGACGTGCCGGAATGAAAGGATCCCTGCACGACGCGACGGTGGACTTTTCCCCCCGTCCTGTTTTGTCGCCTCTTCTCTTCTTACATACATGTGTATTTTTCTTGCATTGTATTTCAATACCTCCTTCCCCCCTTGTGCGTGCGACCGTGTCCGAGCCCCCGGTGCAGGGTGCAGCGTGCAGCGTGCAGCGTGTCGGCCACGAATGCAGAGTGAGTTCCGTTCCGTGTCACGATTTGCACAAGGAGCGTCGACGGGTCGGAATGTCGCTAGCAAACGTGCATGTGTGGCGTCGGCCAAGTCCATCGGAGGGCGTAGATGGATAGAAACTAAACCCAAACTCGTTCGACTAGCTGCTGCACGGTCGTTGTGGGGCAGGCTGGGTGGATCCCCTTTTGGCGCACCATCGTTGGTCCGTTGGGAAATTCCCACGCCCTGCAGAAACTATGTACACGCCCGCCCCACACACTATCGTCACTCCTGTATGTACATCATGTATACTCCTATCTCACGCCCGGATGCATTCATGATCAATTATTGAAGAATCAATCGTCAATTCATTATGGGACGTGCCCGCGGTCTTACACGCGAGGACCACCTCCCTCATGAAGAGTATTGCAAGGGTCAGCCCGCAGGCACAAAAAATACGCTGGAACAATCTCCAAGCCCATCCATCCATCTCCTCCCATCCATCGTTGCATCCAGCCCGCCAGCCAAAGAACTCTCAAGAATCAATCCAAAGTGGGAAAGAGGAAAAAATTAAAAAAAAAAAAATTGGCCCTCTTCACAAGCAGATACCAGCACAGTCGGCCCCCCCGTTCTGAGGATCGCAGCCATCATCGGGCACATCGTAGCAGTACAAGCCCTTGCGGCACAGCCGTCCCGCGAACCCGGCGCACGACGGCGCGTTCGTGGGCATGCAAATGCCGGGCGCGTCGCAGGCGAGGCCGCAGCCCCTCGGCACGCGAGGGTCGTCGCGGCACTCGGTCCCCTCGGGACATGTCACGGGCTGGGTGCGGAAGCCGCCGCACGAGAGGTACGTGTTTCTGAATTGGCAGGTTCCCCGGCAGCGGTTGGGGTTATTGCAACGGGGCGAGTCGGGCACGCAGTGCTGGTCCGATGGGCATGGCGCTATCTTGAGGCCGCAGGGCTGTCCCTGGGCCGAGACGGGGACGAGAGTTGCCGCGAGGGCGAGGAGGGAGAGAGGCAGCATGGGATGAGCGTCGTGTTGGCGGTCTTGGACGGGCTTGGTGAACGGGATCTGTGGGATGATGGGACGGATGGAGACGGAAAGACGGGAAGGAGATGTGGATAGAACCAAAAAATGAATAAACAAATGAATAAAAAAAATAAACAAATCTTTGGTTCAAGTTGTCGTCGTCTTCCTTGGACGAGTGTAGTATTCGAGGGACACTGGGCAGGCGCAAGTTGCTTTAAATAGGTCAATTCCAGCCCCGATCCCGTCGAGCAGAGGGGACACGAACATGAGACTCGTCAAAAACGAACAAAAAGGGGGGGAAGAGAAAACAAAAGAAAAGAAAAGACAGCGAAAAAAAAAAAAAAACCAAAAAAAAAACCGGCAGCCAAGGTCCAGCTCAGCTGCTGCCTACATGGCCATGGCGTGGGCACCACAACCATGGGCATTCCAGACTCTGGGGAAGGGGCCAAGGGTCTCAACCTGAGTCTTCTTTCATTCCTGACACCTTTTGACTCTTGTACACGGCCGACCATCGGACATGGCTGTGCTCACGACAGACGAAGCGCCTGTTTAAGCTCTAGATGCATGGGCAACTTTGTCGACAGGTCATCCACGGACGAACAAATCCCCCTTCGAGTCCGTCTCATCGCCCGGTCGTGTCCTCGTCAGTCGATGGCTCCGGAATCATCACGTCAGCTGACGAGCATGGTTCTCCCCCGCACACCAGGAAACGGGGGGGGGGGAGGAAACAAGCTTTGGCGGTGCGGCCGCACAGTCTTGGCCTCGCCTTGTTTTCCTTGTTTTGTCCTTTTTCGTTCCTAGCTCCATGTGCGGTTCCTTGTGATGGAATGGAATGGCTTAGGAATGTTGGCCGTGGCCGACCCACAAGGGTCCAGCAGAGTGCGCTGGGTCGTCATGAGACTTGTTTCATGGAAGAGCATAACATCTACATGCCTGGTTTTCTATTTCTGTGCCATGGTGGCGAAAAGAAGACGAAGAAGAAGAAAAAAAGAAAAGGGGGCGGAAAAAGGGGAGGGGGAGCTAGGCCGCCTACAGGACCGCTTTCTGCTGCATCGTCTTCTTGCCACCACCACTGCCGTCATCGCTGCCGTCACCGCTGCCACGGCCACTGCCACGGCCACTGCCACGGCCCGTGTTGCGCTGCATGCTCATCATCATAGCCACCTGACTGTTGAGCGCCACCAGCTCCCCGGCCAGGTCTCGCACCATGACCTCAATGTCCATCCTGCCATTTCTGATCTGTCTGGCCGTGGCTCTCATGTTCAGCCACTCAACCCCCCGGCTCGGCAGCAGCTTCTTGACCTCGAGGTTCAGCATCACGGTTGGAAGCCACAATCCGCCACGGGCCCTTCTCCGCCTCGCCTGCTCGTCGGCGTCCTCGGGGCTGAAGTATCCTGGTGCGGCAACGAGGTCGAGAAACTCAAAGGGGAGCGTGTCCACCACGTACGGCAACGCGGCCTGCGTAATGGTCTGGCCGGCCGTGGCGCTGATCCAGACGTCGCACACGCCGGGGGTGAGTGCTCCGTGACACGGGACCAACAGGAGCCAGTTCTCGGGCGAGCCCCTCCCGATGGGACTGCTGGCGGAGACGCGGGTTCGTCTCCAGACGCCATCCGTGCCGACGGCCCGGACGCGGTCGAAATCCGGGACGGCGGGCATGGCGGCGGCGGCCGTCTCGGCGTAACCCGTGGGGAAGGAGACGCCCGTGAATGCCGCGAGGTCGACGTGCGTGGTGTAGGCGAGCACCTTGCGGCGGGAGGACGAGGCCACGAACCACGGTGCCCGGTCCAGGACATGGTCCTCCCCGGATCCTTGCCAGAGAGTGAGGTGCAGCATCGAGAGCTGCCGGCCCCGCTTCACCTCGTCGATAACCACGGTGGCCGGCCCGGGCGCCGTCTTGTGCACATACTCAAAGTGCGCCGTCAAGGTGTCGGGCTGGCCGGGCGAGGAGAGCCGCCGCATGTGGGCGTTGGCCGCGGCCAGCATGCACGACGCCGCGTAGCCGCCGTTGGGAACTGCGGCGCGAGGCTTGCCCTTAGCATCACGTCACCGTCATGTGCAGGTGGGGATTGGAAAGAGGCCGGTCGGTACCTGCGCCGATGCAAAAGTCGGCGTGGAGATGGATCCTGTACGTGTATGCGTCGAGCTGCTCGAACCGAGTGCCCTCGGCAAAGGACGCGCGACGACGTGCGGCGGGAACGGCCACGGCAGCGGCAGACATGATGGATCAAGGTTCCAGGCCCGTCTGTGGCGGATTCGTCAATATCGGTCAGTGTCGTCTGGCGCAACTCGCATGTGCCGTCGAGCCATGTCGAGCCATGTCGTGGCGTGTGGATGATGGGTTCGGGTGGTCTGACGGTCTGGTGGTCTGATGTCGGACGGTTTCTTGTCGACAAGTCACACGAGACTCTGCACGGTCCGAGCTCCTCCGCAGAGCCGCTTCCACTATCACCACCACCACCACTACCTCTCCTTCTCCTTCTCCTTCCCTCCTCCTCCTCCTCCTCCTCCTCCTCCTCCTCCTCCTCCTCCTCCTCGTCCATCCACCCCCGCCCATCGCAAACAAGCCACACGATACCACGCAGCGTCGCACCGAGACCATGAATAAAGTTGGCGCCTACCACGATCCTGGATCGCACCACCCATCCCGTCCCTTTTCTTGATTGATTGGCATCTGTCACGAGCCCTTGGAACTAATCACACATAGCATGTCCTCGCGACTAGACGGCTCTAGACCTCGGTTTGACGAGTCTCCAATTATACTGAATTCACTACAAAGCAGTACATGGG
>SRPY01000144.1:0-55852 GCA_018360145.1 Claviceps africana
AAAAAAAAAAAAAAAAAAAAAAAAAAAAAAAAAAAACAAGCACAGCATCTCTCCCCCTCTCCCCCATCCATTGTGTACATCCGTTGTACGAATTCATTAAACAACAAACCATCTGACCCAGACCATCAAAAAAAACACAGATCCATCAACACATGGGAGCACAACGGCCGACGTAATATAATGAAACCCGGGGAAGGAGGCCTCGATCTCCTCAACAAAGACGATTTCAACAACTTGTGGGAAAACTCCATCCGCGCGCCTGGTCACATCCGTATTCCCGTGTGCAGTCCTCGGGAGGCCACGCAACTGGCCAACGACGGACTATCAATCATTCCAGAAGAGAATCGTGCGAGCTATCCTTGCTTGCGGGATCCGAATGTCGGTTACATCGGGACTTTTTTTCCGGAGTCGGAACCAAAAATTGTACCACCTTTATGAGGAGGAACACAACGGCCCTTGATACTGTAAATGTACTATGTAGCTATTTATTGAATATATATGTATATTTTTTTTTGGTCTGCACTATTTTGTGTATCTCTGCGGCCAGGTATACTATCTGGCCGCGATCCATGTGTATACAGTAAGCATAGTGAACAAGAGGAATGTCTCTACCCCAACCGCTGGGCTTCCTCCAGCACCTTGTCAAAACTAAATCCCTCCCCATCGCCGATGTTAAAGGATTCCAGGAGTCTCTTCCGATCCGCAGCTCTCTGTTTCTGTATCTCGTCACCCTCTACGGTGGCCCAATCCCAGAGCCCGTAGAACTTCTGCAGGTATAAAATCAGCCACTTGACGTCCTCGGGCGACACCCCCCGGTCCGGCGTCATTTGACCTTGCATCAGCACGACGCCGTTCTCATCGATCAAGTCCAAATGGTGCGTGATCGTTGTGTGAGGTATGGCATACTCGAGACGAGCCTTGTACTCGGCCAGCTGTGTGAACAGCACCGTGGTCGATTTGTTCACCTCATCAAACGTCCACTGGATGAAGTGAGCTTCGGCTCCCTGGTCCTTGTGAAAAACGGGCAGCACAAAGTGCCGGTTCATTTGCGCATTCATCTCCATGAGTCTGTAGGAAGCAGCAGGGATGACGGCGCACACCTTATGGGGCGAGTCGTTTCTCAGCCGCCAGAGGATATCCATCTCCTTCTCGCCCAGCTTCTTGAACTTCTCGACGTCCACAAGATTTTCCAACCGCGGCATCGTAGCCGACGGGTGGCGCATGTACGGCGGCGGCCTGTCCTCGTCGTCCTCGGGCTCGGGCTCGGGCTCGGGCTGGGATGGGAGGGGTCCTCGGTTGGGTTGGGAGACGGGCGTTCCCGCGGCTTGAGGAATCTCCGGGATGGGATACTCGACGGCGTCTTTCCGGCGCTGGGCTTCGATGCGTTTGGCGTAGGCGGATTTCAGATCATCGATGCTGCCGAGGCCTTCTTTTTTGGCCTTGAGCTCGAGCTTCCGGCGGTATTTCTCGAAAACGGCCTGCGACTGCGACGGCTGCTCGGTCGCCAGGAATCGGACATGGTGCACCTGCGCACACCGTTTCTGGGTCGGGAGGCGCGCGGAGAATCGCAAGGGACAGGTGGCGAGGTGACGGAGGGTGGCCGGCACGCGGACGGCAGCCATGTCGCTTTACGCCCTGCGGCCTGCGGCCTGCTCCCGCTCTTGCTTTCGTGATGCGCTGATGGGTGGGGGCCGAATTCGCCGTGTTACACGCCGGCCAGAGATGAATGATGGATGGATGGAGTAGGCAACGGATCGAAAGTTCGAACGCAGGTCGACGGATCGGACGTCAACGCATCCTGCGCCGGGCCGGCCCCACTTGTGAGGCCAGCGGGGCCAATGGGCGTTGACGCTGCCGGAATTTCAGACGCCGCCACCGACCAGAGGCGGCGTCCCGACGTCGGGCGAGTCGCGCAGAGCTTCGTTTCGTCTTCTCTGCTTTTCCCAAACGGACTGTTGCGCCTCTCTCTCGGTCCGTCAATTACGAGCTTCGCATCAGCCCGGCCCATCTTCTCTGCCTCCCGAGCTTGTGCTCCGGCCACCATCGATCCAGACCCGTGACTCCGTGGCCCGTGACTCGCGAGAGCCTCTTTTGCCCCTCCATCCCACTTCGAGCGGGCATCCGGCACGCATAGCTCGCATAGCTTGCATAGCTTGCATTGTTTGCGCCATGGCCGATTTCCGGCAGCTTGCCATCGACTTCGTCCTCCAAGACGACAAGGCAAAATCTGTTCGCATTGCTCAGCAGGCTGCCAAGGGTCTGTATATCCCTCTGACACGCCCACGCCCGCGCCATTCCATCGCAGTGGCTCACAGACTTTAGAGATTGAGACGGCTCCTCCAAATACGAACCCCGTCGCTCGATGGGTTGAGTCTGTCCAGCCATGGATGCCTGGAAACTTCGAGGACGATGTACTGCCGGATGCCGACAGCACGCCCGACTGGACTGCCAGAGCTAAAGGTACCATCTCCTGGCTTCGCATAGCGTCGTGTGAACACAAGCTCACTTTTGCATCAGCATTGGAATTTCTATCTATGACGTTGTACTATCTGAAATTAGATACAATAAAAGCCAGTCAAGGTACGGTGACCAAGTCTAGCTATTGAAAGAAGAAGAGGAGGAGGAGAAAGATGAAGAAAAGAAAAAAGAAAAAAAAGAAAAAAGAAAAAAAAAACCCCTCCCCCTCTCACACCGCACCATAACTCTGACAACCCGGTAGTCGATCTTTTAGTCGCGTTTTTTGGAGCCATGTTCGATGTTGATCACAAAGCCGGCATTCTAGCATCTGCAACAGCTCTGTCAAGAATCACATGCATGAAATCATTTCGCCCAAAAAGTGGAAAGGATATAATACGAAAAATCTGCAACCTGGAAGACGATTTTCCCCGACAATTGTCCAAGACGCGACTTGCTGTTTATGAGCTGGTCCGAACGCTTATGCTCAATGCTGATGTGGCCAAGGACCTGAAGAATCATGACGGGGAGGATGCAGCGTTCATGAAAGACCTTCTACGGCTTTGCGGTAGCGAGCGGGATCCCGACTGCTTGATTGTGTGGTTTGACATTCTTCGAGAATTTTCTACAGGGTACTCACCGTCTAAAGAAATTCTTGAGCGAGTATATAATGCGTTCAAGGCTTACTTCCCCATTACGTTGCCACGAACTGCACAGAGTGGTGTTACCCCGGAAGAACTCAAGCTACAACTGCGCAGATGCTTCTCATCGACCGATGACTTGGCTTCTCTCTCATTACCCTTCCTAATCGGGAAACTAGATCAAGGCGACGGTGTCACTGTCAATGTCAAGGTTTGTTGCTCTCTATCGCCCAACTTTCCATCCATAAGGCGAATGCTGAGTTGGCCTAGGTCGACGTGTTGAGGACGATCAAGGCTTGTCTTGAAGAGTATCAAGACGTAGCAGAATCCATCACCCCTTATACCAACAGAATCTGGACTAGCTTGAAATACGAAGTCAGAAATGGAGAAATTGAAGACACGATATGGGCTACCCTCGAGGTGCTCAAAACTCTTGCCACCCGACTCACTGGCGACGACCTGCGTGACTACACTCTGACTGTCACAAGAGATTGCGTAGCAGATCTGGCCACGCCCATGTACACCACATCTGCCGGCCGTCTGCTCGTCAGCGTCCTCAGTGCTAATCCAGGCTCTTTCGTCCTCATTGTGGCGCCTGCAATTACGCATATCAAGGAAAATCTTCGTCATCCGAAATCGCATACGCACAGTCTTGACCTTTTGAAGATTCTGCGCATCATCCTCGAGACGCGGCTGCTTCTGACCAATGTGGACATGGCTGAGCAGGACAGAACCGATTTTGCCGCTGTCGACGGAGCTTTCAAAACGCTCTACGCAGAAGTCTACAAGAGCCCACTGGGGCTTGCTTTGAAGGAAGAAGTGTCGGAGGAAGATCTGGAGTTATCCACAGAGGCAATTCAAGGCCTGGGTGCGCTTGTTGGTCAAAGGGTCGTACAGTCTTCAACGACGACAACGATATCGAGTCCCGGAACGCAGTTACTCTTCCCTGCTTCGACTCTTTCTGATAGCTGTGACGCACTCTTCAGAATCGCGACAAAGGACTGGGACGAGCGAGCACGTCGAAACGGCGCAGACAATCTGATCAATGAATCTGCAAAGGCTCTTCAGCGCATCATTCAGGCATACCCAGAGGGCTTCCCTCCCCTGATGGCAAATGGCGCCAAACTTCTTCGTCAGTCCATCACGAATCCGGAACATGCGCCACTTCAGTCGATCCATTCTCTCGGTCCTCTACTGGCATATATAGGATGCTCATCCGTTTCCGGACATGGTTCGGAGTCTATGGCGCACTACCTCGAGTTCACGCATGTAATTATGACGGAACTTCTTGCCGCAATTGCCGGCAAGGCCAGTCCAAGAATATGGTGTACGTTGGTAGCGGGAATCCATTCGTGCGTGCGCTTCTTTAATGATGCGTGCCTGGAGAGAGATGCCGCGGCGAGCCAAGTAGAAGCATCAATAACGGCATATGACGAGATTGCAAGCAAGTACCCTCAGCTATCCTTGGTTGGCGGCTCCGGTGAGATTCAAACAGCAGCCGCACCAATCGCGTCATTCACGTCGATGGGAGACGTACGGAGCGATGCACTCCTCGTGGGCCTCTACGTCGTCGGCTTGCTCTATAAACGAGCAACTCAGACGGTCTCTCCAAGCGCAGAGCTTTCGCTGAGTGCGGACTTTGGTGGCTCAGAAGCCCAACAGGAGCGACGCTATCTGTGCCTTTTATCCGAGTTGGCCAACTTTGTTATACACGAATTGACCGAGTCTCAGCAAGCCGCTCTTGGGATGGAGGCTTTTGCGTTGAATCTCTTCCGTGGCAACGATATCAACGCTTTAGATCGTCCCTCCTCATGGAATTGGTTGACCCATGGACCATTGAACATCCTCTCTTTCGGAATACTCGAAGCTCTGCGGCCCTCCCGGGTGGCCAAGCTGGTAGGTTGCTTTCAATTCACCGTCATCCTCGTTGAAGTGTTCCATCTACGCAGGACTAATACTAACAAAACAAAATATCACGACAGTTTGAAACCAATGTAGCCCAGCGCATCCTTTCGGACGCGGCGTCTGCAACCCACCATGCGTCTCCAGACGCCATGTCCAGGCCAGTGGCACGATCAATTCTAGCTGTACTGGCGAATAAGCACAACATTGAGACGATTGATACAGTCATGGCAGATCTGGAGAGGAATCTGGCTGCCGCTCTGAAGCAGGCCAAAGAGAGCACCACCGAGCCAACACCAGCACATATCCTCGAGCCAGCTCTATCCGCCTTCGCCCTGCTAGGAGGCCTTCTCAGACGATACAGCGGCGCCAAGACCCTCCCATTACTGCAAATGCTTCAATCCGCGCCCGACAGCTCACGCTCAGGATACCGTCTGGCACGAGGTCTCGAAATCATCGTCGCCCCCCAGCGATATCTCACACGGGAAAGCTTCGCCGTCGTCAGGCTTCTTTGGCTTCAAAAGCTATACGTAGCGCTCATCCAGCCCCTTCTCGATGCCGCTCTTGGCAACGATGCCGCCGTCACGGATCCTCTCATCAAAACAAACTTCAGTATAGCCGTTGTCTTCATGGTCAAGCACATGAGCTTTTCCATCTACGAAGCAGACGCCGACAAGATCCTTCGCATCGCCATTGCTATCCTGCAGAACCTGGGGCCGGGACCAGATGGTCTCGCGGCTCTGCAGGTCATCAAGGACATTCTCGTCGAGGCTTCGGATAAGGCACAGGACCACGTTCGCAGCTTGGTGAGGATGTGCACCGTGGTTTTCACAAACCGGGCGTCTCCTTCGACGGCCCGGCCGGAGTGGCTTCCGGCGGACTATGGCGGCGGTCCCGGCAGTCTACAAGTGCAAGCTGGCTGCGGCAAGTTGGCGCTTGAGATTGTGGGCGGACTGCCCCGAATGTTTGAGCCTCGGCATCTTCTGGCGTTGGAGCCGCAGGTGCAGAGGGATCTTTCCACCGCGTGCGGCCACCGGGTGCGCGAGTTGCGAAGTACGGCCCGTTTGGCGCGTGGCGCTTGGGCGGATGTGAAGTAGGCAAACCATTTATCTGCATTTGACGGAGTTTTGGGGGGGGGGGGGGGGGGGAGGATGGTTTTCTTTTTTTTTTTTTCTTTTTTTTTTAGGTGCTCCATTCGGCGCCGTGACATGTATGTGTATTTGGCAGGATATATACATGTCTATACACGTATGTCCATGTCAGTAAATGATTCCTATGTAACGAATACTCTCCTGGCTCTTGAAATTCGTGCAAGGCTGATCAAGCGCGGAAGTGGCCATGCAGGTTAACAATCAACTGAGCGCAAATGCAAGGATCGCCTGAGCAGACGCTCGTCAAACACCATGAAATGCAGAAACTGTTGCTGCGAGAATTTCCAACGTCTCGCTCCAGTCAGTTGACATATTCGCCCGAACCCACCAGTCACGCCTTACAACAAGACTACCCAAATAAGCCTCCTGCTGACCCCGAGGTACCACCCCGTCTCTTCTCTTTCTTCTCTCTCTTGACACTCGTGCTGCTCGACTCCAACGTCATACAGCTGCCCACCCCCTCAACTCTCGTCATCTTAATTCTTTCTTCGTTTGCCCTTCTTCTCGGTCGTCTCCGCTGCCGTCGATGCAGCGTTTTCGCCGGGCCCTGTCCCCTCCCCGGCCAACATGGCGTCCAACAGCTCTGGATTCGCACCCACAAGATCCTGCGCAACACTCTTGATTCTCCTGGGATCCTGCTTTCCAATAGCCGGCACAGACGAAGCCAAAAACTCCTGGAATGGCTTCGGAACAAAGCGGCCGGTCTCGTCAAACCACTCGGCGAAGCTTCTGGACACGGCTACCTCCTGGGGCCTGCCGGCCTTGCCCTGGGTCACGACGGTGAGGTAGTACGTGGGATCATTCTTCTTTGTCTTGGTGCGGATCGTAATCTGCAGCGCGCCCAAGCAGGTCAGCCAGAGGGGTTTTTTTTTTCTTCTCGCGAAACACGCACACACACACACACAATCATCCCGCCGCCTCTTTCGGTGACAGAAAACGTACCGTCTCGCCAGAGGGGGCTTTCCCCTGGTACACAGTGCCCTTCTCGACCCTCGACATCCAAAACGTGAGCAAGCTGTTCAGCAGCGTGTACGTGGCCACCGCCGCGGCAGTGTAGTACTTTGTGCTTTCGAAGCCGAATTTGTAGTCCCAGCCGAAGCAGGCGGCCGCGATGGCGAAGGCGCTGTAGCCGAGGACGAGCCGGACATCGGTCAGGAAGTGGGATTGTTTGAATTTCAGAGAGTTCAAGTAATTGGGGAGGGCGTCATCGGAGGTATTCTTGAGTTCTGGATGCCTGGTGGATTAGCCAATGGAGGAGCTTGGAGTGTGAATGAATTGGTTTGCGGGTTTGGGATCCGCGACATTGCGCAGGTTCTATGTGTTATGTGTATACATATACATAAATATATACATTTGGATATATATATATATATATATAAGTATTTATATTCATACATGGATGGAACAGGAAGGAGAAGCAACGGCCATCTGTATGCCAGACGTCACATACCCGCGAGATTGTATACGCTTATCTTTTCGGAAGCCATGGTTGCGGTCGAGGTCGATGGTGCAGAGGGCGATGATTCGAGATGGACCGACGGGATGCGCACCAGATGCAAGTCGACGAGGTGTCCTTCTGGATGCCAGGCCAGACGGGTGCTTGGTGGGGCGCAGCATGAACGTGCAAGAGCAAGAGAGGCCAGACGGCTCGGCGCGGCAGAAAGACGCTCCGCCGCGCTCCCAGCTGCCGGCAGCGACTCCAGTCGTACATTAGTACGTACCGATACGTACGCCAATCAATCGCCTCAACCGACCTCGTCCGTTGCATCCCGACGTGACGCCGCACCGCCAGCCTCAACGAAGCGAGTTCGCACCGTCGTCGGCAACCTATCCATCGTCCATCGTTTCTCTGCCGATCCCCCATCATGGCAGAGCTACCTGCCCAGTCCCTCCATCGGGACCCCCAGCTATTGTATGTACAGCCAACCCACCCACCGCGGCGCTGACCGTGATTCAAGGCTCTTTGACTAATGCGTATCGCAGCTACTGGATCCTCACCCCCATCACCATCGTCATGATCCTGACGGGTGTTCTCCGCCACTACGCGTCCGTCCTCATGGCCACAGCACCCAAGAAGCTCGACGCCGTCAGCTTGCGCGAACAGCGAGCGCTGGGCCGAGGCGTGGCCCTCCGCGCCAACCACCACGTCCTGTCGCAAAAGGCCTTCGAGGACCGACGCGAATATCTATGCGCCGGCTACGAGTCCGGTTCGTTTCTGAAAGAGCCCGATCGCAAGGGTCAGCCCCCCGCCAATCCCCTGAGCGATCCCAGCCAGATGGAAGGCATGATGGGCATGATGAAGAACAACATGGCCATGATTATTCCCAACACCTTGATCATGAGCTGGATCAATGCCTTTTTCAGCGGCTACGTCATCAGTACGTTCCTGTGATTGACCCGGCCGGCATTGTCCCGTGTGGCAGCGTGTCTCCTGCTAATCGTGACTTTTACAGTGAAACTGCCGTTTCCAATTACCATCAAGTTCAAAAGCATGCTGCAGGCCGGTGTCCAGACCAAGGACATGGACCCCCGCTGGATGTCAAGCATCAGTTGGTACTTCCTCTGCATCTTCGGTTTGCAGTTTGTCTATGTCTTCCTCCTCGGAAGTGATAATGGTGCGTTTGCACAAACACCCCCCCCCCCCCCCCCCCCTCCATGCTCGCTGCCGCCCGTCCGCTCTATTGACTTTTTCATTCCAGCTGCCAGCCAGATGGCTCAGCAAATGGCTGCACAGCAGATGTCTACGAACCCCATGGGTGGTCCTGGTCAGGATCCCGACAAGCAGTTCAAAGCTGAGTCGGAGAATCTGGCAGTCATTGAGCACTACTCTGTGCTTGATGGTGTCGAGGAGCGGCTTCTCGAGGGTATCAAATCGTAAAAATCATGCTATGGTAGTCTAAGTAGAGAGCTATACAATGTGATGTGCTATGCCAACACTGCTACCTCCATCTTGATCCAATTTGATCGCAGCCATGAAATCAAGCACCATCCCACCACAGGCACACGCCCAATCCTTCGCGAGCCATGCTGCCCTTGACCTTGTAAGGGGTCTTTGCAGGTGCATCCTCGCCCTGCGTTGGTCCAACAGGGGTCTGATCATGCCATTCCTCGTCAATCACCTGGAAGCGCACCATTTCGTGGTTGTCATAAAACAGCCTATCGCCGTCGAGGTTCCATATCCATAATTGTTCGCTGTGGTTACTGTTCTTTCTGTGAGCCAGTGGTCGGTCTTGTCAAAGCGGAATGGACAGCTGCTGCTCACTATTCGGCACCTTGGGGTAGCTCTTCAAATGGAACAAATATGTCGTCAAAAAAGTCTGTCCTCAGGTTTATGCCCGCCGGTGTGGAACTTCGGATTCTGCCCAGCATCACCTCGCCCTTGAAAGGACGAAACACGATCATTCGGAATTCAACTGAGCAGTGTCAGCAAGAGTTTTGCTTCGGTAATCGCGGAGATGTCAAGTCGTCACTTACCATTGACATTCACCAAGCCAGTCCCGTGGCCTATCAAGCCTTCTGATGACCAGAGAAGGTCATATAGGCATATGCAAAGCCCAATCTTTTGAATAACCTGCCCAACAAGGTAAGTTTTTTAGTTTTTTTTTAGAGAGTTTTTTTCTTAAAAAAAAAACTTAATTTTTTAGGTCATGCGACACGCGATAGACAAAGGGCGACAACAAAGGGCGACAACAAAGGGCGGCACCAAGCGTACTTTATTGGAGTATTTGGTATTGATGTTGTCTTGTATGGCAACAATACTGTGCTTGGAAAAGTCCTCCGGCGCGATCTGCACCAGATCCGATATTTTCGTCTGAGTGAGGTTCGTTCATCCATTAGCCGGGGGGGGAATGGTTGTCACAATCGCGGGTCCAATGCCATCTGCCTACCAAGATGAACATGATCAAGTGGTCATGCGACACCGGAATCCCGCAAGATCAGCGTCGATTAAAACCGCTTAAGAACCCGATGGCATTTCTCACTTTTACCAAAATGCCATAACTTGTAGCATTTTTCTTCTTCCTTTGTTTTTGCTTGATGCCGTCGATTTGCTTTGATGCATGATCTTGTCGTCCGGCCAATCAAGACTTGGATAAGTTCGACCTCGAAAATCATTTTAAGCATCGGTTCTGCCTTGGGTAGTCCAGCCACGGCGCTCCACCGCCTGCCATCTTGGGCAAGGCTTCTTTCACCATCTCCACCACCCGCCCACTTTGAACAGCTCTTTTCGACACCAACGCGACTCTTTTGTCGGTTGACTCCCATCGTACCATCGCGGCCTTAAGCACGAGGGCCCAACAGTTCGGCTTGTTCGACACGACGAATCAAAACAGCTGGACCGCCTGATACTTTTTCAAGGCCTTTTGTGTTCATTTTGTTTTTCACACTCTCGGATTTCGATCCCCCCCCCTTTGTTCTTCCATTTCTTTGGGTCTACTAGTTCTGCTTCGTCTTCGCCGGTCATCTGTTGTCGAATATTTGTATGCTCTTGCATCTCTTGAGCAACACTGAGCTGCCGACTTAGGACTGCAACGGTTCTTCTTTCTCGAAGAGGCTCTTGCCATTCTTGCAAGATTGGCTGTTGCTCGGCGAATTCGGTGTCAGGCTTGTAACGACCCGAGCCCGTTCAACCTTGAAAGATTTCAGACAAGTGTTCTGTCGATAACGCCGCAAGCTGCAGCGTCTATTTCTCCCGGCCATGTCTGGCTATGGTTACGGCCCTCCTCCTCCTCCGCCGCCGCCGCCTCCTCCGAGCTCTGGCTATGGGCATTCGAGCGCTTCATATTCGAATCAAGGGCAAAGCCGGGGGTCTGGTGGAGGATCACAAGGCTCTCGAGGTCGCGGTGGTCAGTACTCCCGCACTCGAGACTATCATGCACCTCCCGCAGCCCATTACGACTATGCCAGCCAGCCGTATGCGAACCATCACGCCTCGTACGGAGCTACGCACGCTCCTGTAGCCGCTTATCCGCCTCATACGCCGCAATGGGGGTCTGATCATGTCGGTCATGCGCCGCATGGCACTCATCCTCATATCCCTGCACCGCTGGCTTCTTCCAACTACCATCCTAACTATGCTCCTCCACCATTTCCCTCAACGAGCCAGAACCCGCAGCCGTTGCCATATGGACCAGGTCAACCGTATGGACAATCCTATCCAGGTCATGCGGCTGCGCACTCAACCCATTGGTCTCCCCAAGGACCTCCGCAATCCTCACATCATTCGGGCAGTCGCAGCAGGTCAGGTTATGGAGATCGTGGAGCCTACAAGCCACCGCATTCCGGAGGATCCAGCCGGCAGGGATATGACCCCGAACCTATGCATTCTGCATCTTCCTATGGCCAACCCTTTCTACACGATCCTCGTGCCCTCCACTATCCTCCTCCTTCTTTTCCATATGCGGGTCCCTCGGCGGCACCGTTGGTCTCACAACCAGAACATCATTTGAACCATCAATCACGACGTGGCCGGGGCAGCGCTCATAGAGATGGTGGTCGCGGTCGAGGCGGGCATCACAATAGCAGTAGCCATCACGGAAAATCCCGTAATAACAATTTTACCAAGCCCAGTCAAAAAGAAAACAAGGCCAAGGTTGAGCCACCACTGGGAGGGAAGAAGAAGAAGCGTAAGGTGAATACTCTTGGCTTGACCCCTGGTGCGGATTCGGAGACCGAGGATGATGAAGGCGAGGAGAAGGCTCTCACTGAGCTCATTGGAACCGAGACTCTGCAGTAAGTCGATTTTGATTTTGATTTTGATTCTGATTTTGATTTTTTTTCATTCTGATTTGTGTTCTATTTTTATGTACATCTGGGTCCGCTGGTACTTATTTATTTTCTCTTTCGATGGAGTACTGACGTTCAATTGCAGAATTAGTGATGTGGCTGCGTTCTTGGCTGAACGTCGTAAAAACTATCCTACCAAGGCGCGAGTTGATGCCAAGAAGGCGGCTCAGGCCGCGGCAAAAAGCCAGAACGAGACCACCGACCTCGAAAAACAGGCCGACAGACTGAGGAAACAGCTTGCCAAGGTTGAATTTTCCATCAAGCGAAAGCGAGAGCAGGGAGATGAAGGCGATGATATGAGAGACCCAGTAGCGAACCCGTCCGATGACGAGAAGCCAGAAGTCATGTCGTCTCGCGTAAAGCCTACAGCTCCCAGTCCCGTTTCGGCCAAAAAAGCCGACGTGTCACGACACTGCAAGTATTATTCCACCGGGGGCACCTGTGGAAAGAAGGGCAAGTGCCGCTTCGTCCACGATCCTGAGGTTAGGAAAGCAGCGATCAAAGAACGTGAGGCAAATAATGGTCGCATGACCATACAGCAGCGCCTGATTCTGAATGACAAGGAACAAGAGGACCTTGCAGTTCTTCAATCGATTCAGTACATTCGACAAAAGGGTCTCATAGAGGAGGCGTCGGAGAATGGCGTTCCCGGTGGACAGGAGAAGGCGACGAATCAAGGGAACGGCCCAGACCAGAAAAGCGTGAAGCCAGCGCCCGCGACGTCTGGTTCAAGTGTGCTGCCAGCTGCCCCAGCCTCCCTCCCCGCACCACCTCCGAAGAAGAAACCGAACAAGAAACCTGGCAAGAAATCCGGCAAGAAATCGTGCGCTTCGAGTCAGACTAGTTCGGCTTCTTTGGCTGTTCCCTCGGCTGATAGTGCCAGTACTGAGGAGGTCAAGCCGTATGAAGGCTGGCTGCTACAGCCGTATGGGAGTTCTAATGGCGATAAGCCCAAAGAAGGATGACTGTTCTTGACATGAACTTGAAGAATGCCGGTTGTAGGAACGCAAGTACGCAAGCCTTTTGTCGTAGATGCATGCATCTTGTTGGCTCATTGTTCTGTATTCTGTTTTTCCTTTTTTTTTCACATTCTTTCTTGCTTTCTTGCGTTTTCTTCATTTTCGCTCATGAAAAGTCTCTGTACCAGTATATTCACCGGTTGCAGCACATACATTCTCTTGCTCTGTGTCTCTGAATGCCGTTTCCTCTTATAACGCTGCCATTCCAAGAAACGCGCTGTCCGCCATCCTCCCTGGCTATCTTGTCTCCTGCGGCTGCCCTGATTTATTCGTTTTCCAACGTTTCAATATTGGACGAATGGCGTGTGACATGGAGTTTCATCTTGCATTGCTGGACCTACACGTGTGGGGTTCTGAGGCCAAGACATTCTATCAAAAATGTCTCCGTCTCCTGGACTTGCAAAACGCACCGAGTGCGAGATGACGGCGGATCAAACCGAAATTATGTGAGAGTGGTCATTCTGACAGTATTCCTGGTGTTGCCTCTTTCAAATTTTCCGCTAACGGCCTCCATATCCCCACGCCTCTCCCTCATAATCTGTTCCCTCCTCGTCATCAACGTGAAATGCTGCTCCGGAAACAGTGCGGAAGGGGAAAAATAAAAAACAAAATAAAGAGAAAGAGAAACTCCGTCGCTAATGACTCCAACACCATCAAAGTAGCTGCCCATGGTCTTGTTGCGGATACGCTACACTCGCTTCTCCTGGCTTCCACACTGCTCCGGTTTCAGCACAAATATAAATGATATCATGTCGAGTGCAAGTGTGGCAATAGAGCAACTGAGCGGCACTAGCGTCTCCTTGCACGCATCTCCTCTAGAGCTCTGCGCTTTCTCTCCTCCTTTGCCATCTTGAGCGTCTTCTCGAGACGTTCCTCCTCCAAGTCTTCCCGGCGGCCAATGAACTCTGCGCGTCGTTCTTCATGGTCTATGTCCTCGAGACCGGCTTCCATGTCCGACGAACCATCCGAAGCGTAGTCGTATCGAGGGCCGCCGGCATCTTCTTCGTCATCATCATATTCGATAAAATCATCCAGTTCCTCATCGTAGTCATCTTCGTCTCGCGAGGTCTTGGACGAGGTGTGTCGTGGAATGTTTAGCAATGCCCCGCCACGTGGTGCATCCTTCTTTCGAGCCGGATTACCTGGCTTTGGTCTGGCCGTTCCCGTGTAGCCTGTTGTAGCTGAGGCTGCCTTCTTCAGCTTCTTCGCGGCGGCTACTTCCTCTGCTGCTGCTGCCGCCGCCGCCCCCGCCGTTGCCACTTTACCCTTGACGCGACCTGGTACGGCAGGCCGAACACCATTACCTTGCTGAGCATTATTCGCTGACGGCTTCTGTCCTATATTTTGGCCGTTGCGCTGACCGAACTTTGCGGTTCCAGAATATCCGCTGACGGTTCGTCCTTTCGCCGGGGTTGATGGTGGCGGGGCTTCGTCTCGGAACTTTTTGGCAGCGCCCTTCTCAACCTTTTTGTGTTGAATTTTCCCGACTTGTCCCATCACAGCCTGCGCTCTCTGGCCACGGGCAAGAATTTCGGCGAAAGAGCCCTTCTTTGGTGGTCCTCTGGGTGGTGCCGCTGCTGCGGGTGCGGGTGCGGATGCGGGCGGCGGTCGACTGGCAGGTGCCGCTTTCGCAAGCTTGGGCATCGAGCTACCCGGTCTACTACTCAACGTGCCGCTCGGCCGAGCGCTTCCAGTATACTGACTCTGCGGAGCATTTGGCTTGAGCAAGGCGGGTCCCGACTGTATAGTGCGTGGTGTTTTGGAATCATTTCTTCGAAGATCGTCATCTGGCTTCCGCTTGGCGGGGACGGAATCGGTTCTTCGAGGAGCGGGCGCGGCCTCGTTGTTGGCTTTGCCGCCACTTATTTGTGCAAGCAGATCACTGATCTTGATATTCGGTCATTAGCTTCGTGTCTCCGTGCAGCGGGCATCGAGTTTGTGATGTTTTCGGCAAAAGCTACTAACCGGCATCGTGGATAGACTTATCCAGAAGTGATGGTCGGTGACCAAGGAACGTCGTTCTGAATCCAAGACTTGACGACGGATAGAAGTTTGGGTATTCCGATGGGCGTTAGAGCGTGACCTTTGGACTCCCTAATCACCGCCGTTCCTCTCCTACAGCGAAGGCCAGCGTAGCTGCTCACGAATGTGAGGCATGGAAAAAGTGGCCAAATGCTTGGGTGCCGACCTCCTTCGTCCGTCGTATCGAAATATTCGGGTCTTTAAGCGCAAGTCATCACATATGATGAGCGAAGGAATCGAGCGATGAATGTGCCTTATGCGACAAGGGGCTTGGTAAGAGACGGGAAAAAAGAGAAAACAAAAAAAAAACAAGAAAAAAGAAAAGAAAAGAAAAGAAACAGGGAGAAAAAGAAAAAGAAAAGGACTCAAACACAAGATTCAAATGATGGCCAGTGAGCCTGACGAAGGCGGCGAGGCAGCAGCAAACGAGCAAACGAGCAAACAAGCAAAGATAGCGTTGGTGGCGTCGTGAACAAGTAGACCGTTGACACCTCGGGGTCGATATGGAGAGCATACGCCACAGTTCTGGAGAGGTCGCGCAGGCACGTGACAAAATTGACCCTGGAATCTGTGGCAGTGACCCGAGTGACTCGAGTGTGGCTGGCGCCACCTCTTGCGGAGCCTTCACACCCTAACATTATCCCTCGCTAATCACGTTTTTTTTAGTCACCCACAGATTTTCCAAAAATTGGCATGCCAACTCGATTGCGACTCCGATAATTTTCTCCAACCTGCCGTACGCATCAAGCACACATTTCACCAGAACTCGAAGGCTTCAGTCTCCGCCCAACTTGCGGTTAAATTGATTGATTTCTCGTGTTTCTTCAGATTTAACTTTCCCGTAAGTTCATCCTCTGGAAGTTCGCCTTCCCTTCCCTTTTTTTTTCTTCGTGTCGTCGCAATTACCACAAGTAATCCTGCATTCGATATCTAACGGTTTTTTTTTTGGTCCCTTGTTCCAACAGACTTTTTCACGCCAGACAAAATGAAGCACCTCGCAGCATACCTCCTTCTCGGCCTCGGTGGCAACGCCTCCCCCTCCGCCGAGGACATCAAGACCGTTCTCTCCGCCGTCGGCATTGAGGCTGACGAAGACCGCCTGGCCAAGCTCATCTCTGAGCTCGAGGGCAAGGATATCTCCGAGGTACGTCGCGGCCTCTTCCTTGCCTCCCCCGCCGAAAAAGAAGACCGAGAAGAACAAGCTGCACTGCTGCCACGCAGTACAATGTCCTTCCGAGCGTGCACTCAAGGGGAGGGATTGAAGACGAAGAGAGGAGACGACTAACAAATTCTGTGTGTAGCTCATTGCTGCCGGTTCCGAGAAGCTTGCTTCCGTGCCCTCGGGCGGTGCTGGTGGCGCCGCCGCTGCTGGCGGTGCTGCCGCCGGTGGTGCCGCCGCCGGTGACGCCCCCGCCGAGGAGAAGGAGGAGGAGAAGGAGGAGTCCGATGAGGACATGGGCTTCGGTCTCTTCGACTAAACGGGTCGCTGTTCTCTGTTGACGCGCACAAAATCCTGGGCGCGCAACGAAACTCGGCTGTAGGGACGAAAAAAAAAGAAGAAAAGTTTTCATGGGTCAGGGTTTTTTTTTTAGCGCGGCGATGTCTCCCTCAAACGTCTGGGTCTTTTTACAAAGGTCAGCGTGGGAGATTGACAACACCAGATATCTCGTGGATGGGACAAGGTCTACGTCATAGGCCGGCAGGATTTAACCTCGTTTCCATGAATTGAACGGCTTTTACGCTACCTCCACATGTGCTCCTTCTTGGCAGTATTTGCCGTCATTGTGTCGCCCGTAATGCTCATGAATGGTCGCGACGGTCTAGAACCAATAACCACTGGAGAAACTCGACCCGCCGGAGCCGAAGACGTTTTTCTTGCCGCAGCGGCCGAATTCACAATCCCAGTGACATGTCATGGCTCTCTGGAACGAATCGTGGCTCGAGAGACTAGGACATACATAGTTTTACGAATTCCCTGCAAGCACCTCACGAGCACCATCACTATCAACGCAAATCACACTGTTGCAAAATGATGGACATCCCGTGATTTGAGTTTTTGACTTTTGAATAAATTCACTCTTTCAATTCTTAGGCCTTTCGGACGGTCGATAAGCCGCCTCGGCGTCCTGCGTCCACGAGAACCGCGCCCACTGTCTCCCGCCCGCAGACGCTTCTCCATAAGTCGGCAGGCGTGTTTGATCATGGGCTGCAGTAGCCGTCGCTGGCAACTCTACGGGGCTTTGCCAATGGTACGAAGCGGGTGGTTGCTGAATAGGGGATTGGAGTGACTCTATCGGCGAAGGGTGACTAGAGAAAAAGACCCCACGGGTTAGCTGTTATGGTGTATTTATTTTTCCTCGCAGGACATTGACAAATCTTTTTTGCCTGAGCGTTGGGCCACACATACTAGTTGCTTAAATGAGCTGACCCATCTAGGGAGTCGATCGGAGAAACCACATTGTGAGGCATCCACATGGGGCTGGTGCCCGATGGTTGCTGCTGCTCTTTGTGCCGAACGGCATGGTACAGAGGCAGCTGCCACGTCGGGTTGGGCGTTCCGGGCACGAAGAATTCATGGCTTTGTATCGAGGCAACGGACTTGATAGATCGGTGGGGTGGCTGCCCTGTTGATGAAACGTCTCGGCATGCATCGCCCTGACTGCAATCTTGCTTCCGTCTGGTAAACACTAGGTACAGAATGCCCAGGACGATGCAAAAAGCCAGAGTCGCGATAATTCCAGTGATCAAGCCAATGTTGTCCCACAGCTTGTCCTTTGCCCCTACTAGTATCAATGAGGGTTTTGATGCGGGCAAATACGACTCGGCCTGGCGTCTCGACGCCTGCATCTGATTCTGTGATATGTTTAGCAATCTCTCAGCGCTGGCAAGACCGACACGGGGTCAAACAACCTGTTCTGCATCCGAGTAGCGGGGGCCAGCAGTGGCTTCACTCCTTTTCGATGGAACATCAAGTACCGTCCCTTCTCCATGCTGGATTTCCCTGGATGAGATCTGCAATGGTGGCGCATCATTTGCTGTGAGTGAGGAAGCGGCCGCGCCAAGGCCGCGGATGTGCTGTCCTGTCTTCCGAGATTTCAGTCCTTCCAAACCCAACAGCGACACCGAGTGTTTAGCCGTCGCAGGCTCGTATCCTTGACCTCGTATGCTTGAGGCTACGACATAGCCGTACACGTATCGTCCAGAGACAAATGGCAGTGCCAGATAAACGAACAGCATCATGATATCAGACGAACCCAAAGGATGGCGGTGACAGCGATGATGGCGAAACGAGAAGACGTTTTATTCAGAGCAATGCCTCACCTGATGGCGACACAATGCAAAGGAAGAAAGAATTGTAGCAAAGCTATCGCATGCTCACAGTCAGCTGGATGAGGGCCACCTCATAAATCAAATCCGGGCGCATTTATGGGTCGTGACGTTTCCTCCGTCTTCGCTATCTCGCGTCCGCAAATGTCCTGATTCGGGCGCATGACACTCCTGACCCCATCTCCGAGCGTACATATCGGAGGCGTCACATCTGCAGGGTAAAATGGTTCGGGTCTGCTTTTGGCGATGGACGCTGAAACAGCTTCCTGTGACAAAGAGTTGTCACCACCATCAACTTGACCCCGGCAAGTTACAGAGGGTGTATAGTTGTACACTGTAGGCCACCACGTGAGACGCAAAGATACGGAGTCGGCTCATTCGCCAATTCCTAGTGTCGTCATGCCGTGGATGGCGAGCGCACATCTCTAAAGAAAAGGCAAACCCAACAAAGGCAGAAGGGAGGGCGTATTGTCGCAAACAGACACGAGGCCCCACGAGGCCCAGAAGTCCTATGATCTATCCATCCAACAAGATAAGGCCCCAGCCCCTCAGGTACCCTGCAACCCTGGAATCCTTGAATGCTGGAATCGTGGAATCGTGCATCCCTCCGAGGAACGGCCCGTCACGCAACGAGGTCAGTCAGGTCATCGTTTGCTGAGTACCTACAGGCTAGCCATGTATTCGGCCCAGGACTCCAGGACTCCAGTATGCGCAGAATAAAAGTCACGCCCATGTTGATTTCTTGGCACAACATTTTATGGCGGACTCGCGACCAGAATCGTGCCAAAATGTCGTCACTTCAGCCAGGCACGACTGTCCGGAGAACAAAGACATCACCTCGGCACGGTCCAGCGCGACGTGGGAGCCACGATGCTCCAGAACCCCGGCCAAAGACAATGCATGGCGGCGAGCACGCCTGCCCGTATGCGGTCCGGCCCTTGCGTGGGCTCGCAGGTCTGTTTCGGGATCAAAAATGCATCAGGACGCGGGAAGAGCTGCAGAGGAGAGGGGCTGGTTCGTCTCTCTCGAGCCAAGCGAATTCGAATGGGTGGCCGCTTCCGGCTGCTCGTGGACTCGTGGGGTTGATGGTTGGGTGGTTGGCACGCCATGGCTGTCTGGGCCCAGGATGAAAGGACTCGACGAGGGTAAGACTCGACGAGGATAAGACTCGACGAGGATAAGACTCGACGAGGATAAGACTCGACGAGGATGGGTGTGCGAGCCGTTCAATTCGGGCAAAAGGCCATCTGCAACCCACTGCATGTCCGATGTGCATGTTTGTAGATGCTGACTTGCGTTGGATGTCTCGTCGTGACGTGTCGGGCCTGATGCTACTAGAAAGCAACCTTGCGGGTACCTGGTACCTCGGTACTAGCCCAAGTACAATATGTCTTGGAGGTGCTCGGTACCTGGGTACCTTTGTACCTGTAATTATAGAATCAGTCTGGTCGCACCTGCCCCAGCCAGAACTTGTTGGATGTGAATCGGGCTCGACGCAAACCATGACCAAGGACGGAATACGAGATACGGAATCAATCTCGTCACTCTAGAGTCCGCATTCCGCAGAGTCCGCACGACAACGCAGGTCGAGGAAAGGAGCGCCATGCGCAAGTGAGATACTGCGGGGATCCATTCTGCATTATTAGCCTTGCCCCCGTTGATGCATCACATCACGAATCCAAATCAGGTCCGAATCCATCGCGGATCCAAATTCGAGACGCCGCAGCCTCGTGATCCGACAGCCTTGCAGGCCGTAAAGGCTGCAGGTCCTGCAAAACATAGCGCGAGCTGTCCATCAACGACAAGGAGGTGGAAATGCATCAGTCTTTCTTGTATCATCGCCACTCGCTTGCCGGCTGTGGAAAGGGAGGAGAAATGTGCTACATTTGCGTCTAGTCTACCTCGGTCTCTGGTCTATGCTCATCAGGCTACTGTTCCATGCGATATGCAGGTTATTATTATTGCGTTTTCGTCTTGGGCGACTTTGTTCCCCCTACCAAGCCACTATCCACCAACAGCTTTGAGAAACACCACAGGTAGCAGAGCATAAAACCGGCACAGCCGATGCCCACATTGGCTACTACCCACAGGTCCGGCTTTCCCAAAGGCGGCGCGACAAACGCATTGGCAGCATGCCACAGAAGCATAGAACCGTAAAAGGCGCCATGGATAAGCGCCGTGGCCCATTGCTTCGGGACGGATCCTGCCTCCGTGAACGGAGCCGTCCAACACGTGGGCGGCAATCCCACGAGATAGGCCCAAAGGAGTGTCAACACCGTATAAGGCACCCCAAGGTCAACTCGGCTGAGGAGCGGAAACATGGTCCAGGCGCCGAGCATGTTGGCAAATCCAACCCATGACCGAGTGTCCCCATTCAACCCCTGCTTTCCCGCAAGCAGCAGAGTCATGGGCATCAGCGGAAGGAGGACACTCTTTTCGTGCACCTGATAGCTGAAGAGAAAGAAGCCCCATGCGGTCGTGGCAAATGCCAAGGGCAGTATCTTCTTCTCGGGCCTGATGAACAGAACGAGGTTGGGCGGGATTATGGACAGGAGAGTGGCTCCGAGGGCGGCCTTGGACAGCAAAGAGGCGGGGTAGTTGCGGAGTTTGACCACGACGTTGAGAGCGCACCAAAAGTTGGCAACCTTGTCCTCAAACAAGCCTCTAGAGAAGGGGAAGATGCGATGAAGCATTTGAATCATCTGCTGGATAATGGCGTATGCAGAAGAGCGCGTGTCGAGGTAGTCGGCAACAAAGGGAAACAATGGGAGGGGCAAGGGAGGTCCATCTATATCGGCCCTAAAGTCGATGCCGCGGTATCGGTTGAACAATGTTCCCATTATCAAGGGAAGCACTAGGAGCGCGAAAGAGGCCAGGGTGACGAGTCCGATGCCAAAGAGGCGCATCAGCGCAATGCGCGGCCAGAGACATTTGCCGAGAAGATAGGCGAAGACGCTAAAGGCATAATATAGGGCCATCTGCTTGAAGCCAAGCGCTGCAACAAAGAAGACGGCAGCCCACTTGTATCGCTCGGCCAGCATACTGTTGATGCTGGCCAGGACCAGCCCCAACATGACGGTGTTGTACTGGAAGTGAACATGGTCGATTAGAATGGTGGCAGGCTGCATGAGGATTGCGACCAAGGCGACTGAGCTCGTCCACGTCGACACGCCAGTCAGCCTGCCATACCTTCGAGCGAACACAACCACGGCAGGAATGTAGATGATGTACTCGGATACCAGCACAGTTGTTCGCATGAAGATCTTGAGTGTCGGATCGTCGGAACCCCGGGACGAGAACAGAGCAAACCAGGCTGGCTCTACAAGTCCACCAATCTTGCCCATGAGCCAGCTGTGATATGCCGTCAAAGGGGGATAGTCAAGACCCCACCATTGCAGGTCATGGAAGTACCATTGCGAAATGGGCAAGTGAGTCGTCACCTCCATCCAGTGTCGTTGCGCTTCGAAGTCGCCAAACATGGGAGGTCGCTGGAAGCCTGAGAGATGGAGTGCCCGTCAGCCTTGTTCCTAAGGGAAAGACGAGAGAGGGAGGGACGGAGAGAGATTGAACATGGCCTCGTTGGCGCGTCGTACCAGAGTATCCCCAAAGTCCGGCGGCCCATCTGAACAGACCAGCTACCATCAGAATGGCTGGCAACACCTCCCACTGTGTCAAGGAAGTCCGTGCCGGCCACAGAAACGCGGCCAAGGGAAACGACGGAGCTCTGACGAGAGCTTCGGATCGCGTTCGTGCCGGCGCGCCGCCGCCAGAACTGCCGCGGCCGGCATGGCTGCCCTCGCCAGCTTTGCGCCTAGGTCTGCGAGTAGAGGGGCTTGCCACAGCCATTGTCGCGAGACGGACGAGATGGGAGACGGTTTGTGGCCGGCCTTGTGGTGCCCATGGACTTGGCGTGAGCGAGAAAGCGGAGTGGAAGCGCAGCCGCAGCCTGGTCAGACACCTCACCCCGCCTGGGGCTGAGGGGGTTTCAGGGTTTCAGGGTTTCAGGCACAGGCGGCGGCAGGCGTCTGGCCGCCGTTATTGACGGTGTCGGGGCAGGTGGCCGCAGCTGCCCAGCCTGCCAGTACACAGCGCATGATGCGTCAGCTCGAGCACTAGAGCGCTAGCACAAGCACAAGCACTGTGCTGGCTGGCCGGCTGGTCCAGTCTGGTCCAGTTTGGTCCAGTCTGGTCCAGTCTGGTCTGTCCTGCGACTCCATGTACAGTCCAGTGGTGTACATTCATGTTGCATGTACATTTTGGCCGGGGTCGCTGCAACCCTCAAAATGAGCATGCCTGATTGACCGACTGGCCGACTGACCGATTGACCGATCGACCCCCATGGGACGTGGACATGGACGACGCAAAGCCAGGACCTTCGCGCCCGTCACCCGCCGTCGGGAATCTGTTGCTCCTCTTCAGTGCCTGATGGTTTTCACGACGCCCGAAAGACCGGGAGGCGGAAACCCCACCAGACAGACATTCCACCAGACAGACATTCCTCCAGAGAGACGTCCTCCAGAGACGTCCTTCATAGCGGCCCGATCAGACTCGTCTCCATCTCGCGAAAATGCCATTTCCCTTTGTCCTCCCTACGACGTCGTCCTTCTCCTTCTCGTCCTGTTTCGGCTGCGACTCACATCCGTCCCTGCCTCTCACTGCCAGCGGTCAACGCGGCGTCGTTCGAGATGCGCTTAAGAAACACAAGCGGCTGCCGCCGACCTCGCGCCTCGGTAGTCTGAGCACCGTCATCGCAAGCATCGATGCTTATCTGCCGTATCTGCTGACCGTGGATGCCGGCGTCAGCTCACGGAGCCTAGAAGGCGGCGAGGTGATTGGCGTCATTTTGAAGACGGCGCCGTCCATCAGCTGGAGGCCGACGCTGTCAGGGGACATTGTTCCGGGCAGGGAGCGGTCTCGCGTCAAGATCAACTCCCTAGAGTACGAGATCTTCTTTGCGCTGTCTTCGTTGGCCTATGCCTACACGTTGACGGCGAGGTCGCAGCTGCAACCGTTGTACGCGACCACAACCGACTTCCTGGGAGATAAGGAGAGAACTACGGCCATCACGACGGCCACCAAGCAACTGCTCGACGCCGCTTCGATATACGATTACTTGAGTCGTCGCAGCGAACAAATCTCGACTCCGGCCCCTTGCACGGATGTGGCGCCAACGACAGTCAGAGCCCTATCCTCCTTGTCCTTGGCCGAGGCCACTCTTCTGGCCGTCCTGAAGGATGACCCCTACCCCACGACTGTTGCCCAGGGCAGGAACAAGACAGACAGGGAGTGGATGTTCAAGGCTCCCGACATTCCCAAAGTTCGAGCTCATCTGTTTGCGAGATTGTGTCTCGCTGCTGCCGAGCACGCTGCCAAGGCCACGGCACTGCTGCAGTCTTCGGGTTCAGCCACAGGCAGGGTCAATCCGGCCTTGCTCAAGTATCTGGAGGATCTCCGGCGGACGAGTCGTGCCAAAGCCTGCCGATTTTTCGGCATTGATGCCGAGCTCGGGGGTCACACTGCCGAGGGTATCGGCTGGCTGCGGGTCGGGCTCCATGAACTTGGGGTCGATGTGAAGGATAATAAGAAAGGTTTCAGTCTGAGCCGCCTGAGGAAAGACGTCAGTGAGAAACGAGAGGACCGGCGGGTAGAGAAGGACTGGGACTGGGGCTATGATGCCGGTCGGCAGGAAGAGACACGGGTCATTGAGCTGCTGGACGTGAAATGGAACAAGATCAATGACACTGTAAGTTGGCGCTCCAGGTTTTTTTTCTCTTCCTTTTTTCCCCCTTCCTTTTCTCCCCTCCGCCTTCAACGCGAAGTTCGTGCGGAGTCTTTTCTTTCTTTTCCTGGAATGGTTTTTTTTTTTTGTTGACGAGTCAACCCAGATGAATACGCAGGCTATACCACCAGTAAACTCTCTTTTGCCGAAAATGCCGTCCGGTCGAGAGGTACATTCCGTCAAACCATATCAACCCCCAGTTTTGCACAGAGACGTGCTCGAAGCCATGCGATCCCTGCCTGACGGGGAAGACGAGGTTCGCGACGATGTCAGCTCAGATGACGAGAAGGGAGGGCCAAGCGCACCAGGGACTTTTCCAGGCACGTCCACGGATCATGGTGCTCGGAGCAGCAGTGGGAATGCATATTACTAGACAAATTTTGCAATTTTTTCTTGATTTTACGACCTCATGACCTTTTCCTGCCGTCTTGCTCCTGATTCCGATTCATTCCTGTTTCCATCATTTTCATTGACAAATTGAGCCCAGTTGTCGGCATGCTAACTGCACACATACGCACACGCACAAACATACTCTCTCTCTTTTATCTACCTGATTTCGAGAGACGTTTACCACGCGGTTTTATCAGGCTTCTTAGGCGTCGAGGTCGAGGTCGGGATAGTCGTGGGACAAGGTGGCTTCGAAAGCTTCCACGGTTTGCAGTCCGGAATGCACCTAGTCAAACAACGATGAGCCAGAATGCTCCACCAGGAAGTTCAGAACCGTAAGCAAAAGGAAGAGAGCCACTCACCCCCCATATCTTATCCCACACTCGTTCACAGCATCCACACAGACTGTTCTCGTCCTGCAGTCATCCTTGCCGACAGGCGTTGGCGTTGGCGCCGGGAGTTCAGGCGCCTTCGTGACGACATGGCAGGGCGGAGGCTGCGGCAGACGCCTGTTGCAAGAGTTATAGCATCTACAGCGATGTCTTCAGCTATCCAGCACTTGGGCTTTTCCTTTGCCGTTCTTCCTTTTTTTCTCTTGTATTATTGTCATCATCGAAGGGGAAGAAGGGAGTTTTAGAAGAAAAAAATATCCATGTAGATGTCCACCAAGACATGGCGTCTGGCATAGTGGTGTGCTCCTTACCCTGCAACGGCAACACCACATGCGTTGATGTAGCTGAGGCACGTTACCACACATTTAGGCATGGCCTCGTCCTGGCCGACCGGGATATCAGGGGACGGCAGGGCAAGGGCCGCGCCGCCGAGGAGGACAACGAGAAGCTTCATGGCTGGGAGCAGGGAATCGAAAAGGAAGTAAACCGCGGGAATGATAAGCAGGCAACGTACAAGACGAATCCCATCCGAAAAGACAGACCGAAACTTGATCAGGATGTCACGGTTTTTATAAGCACGACCAGCTCATGTCCTGTTTTCTTATCGACTCCGTATAAATTAGAGCCCCAAGGATATGGGAAAGAAAAAAGAAAAAGATGACCACCCCGAAAGGTGAGCAGAGACATGTCTCAAGCCGCTACGAGGTGGTGCGGTGGCGGAACCTGGACCGAGCGGGTGACCAAGATACGGTGGCACGACATACTGCGGCACATACACGCAGAATCAAGAGCACAATTTTTTATTTATTTATTTATTTGTTTTTTTTTTTTAAAAAAAAAAGAAAAGAAACCGCCATTCATAACCATGTACGTGCAAAGAAACAGGGCGTGGTGGCCTTCGGGAGAACTACGCCTTGGTAACATGCCATGCGGCTCGAGTGGGCGACAAGAACGCGGCGGCCGCCCTGCAAACCGGAATGTCGTGGCGCCACGGTTCGGCTTATGGCTTGATGTGCATACGATCCGCCAGACGTGACTATCTAGAGTATCCATGCGGTATGCATGTCATACGGACTGCATGTCGGGCGCGGGGGAAAAGGCAAAAACTGCGTCGGCGGTGTATACCAGCGACGTTGGGCCGGAGGTAGCGGGCGAGCCGAGAGGGTTCTTGCGTCCCTTTCTCGTGGCGGTGATTTTTGCACGCCGACATCGCGGCGATGGGACGGAGCGTCCTGGCGGTTTGTGCAAGGGTGTGCGAGGTAGCGAGTTCATCACCGGGGACGGGTAGGTTTTCCCTCGTGTCAACAAAGGAAAAGGTGTTTGATGTATTTACTGTTCTGCCTATCTCATCGTAAGACGTACACGCCTCAACGGCCTCACACATAGAGGGCGACGTTTCTCAGCCCCTTTGCGTCGTCATCCCTGCATACTGTCCCGATAGCATATCCCAAGGCTCCTACAAAACCGAAACGGTGAGACGTGAGACGAAACATGTGTCGATTCATTGACAAAAAAAATCATGTGAAAGCAGCAGTCCCCCCCACACAATGCCGCGTTGCCGCCTTACAGCCCCTTACAGTCCCCCATCTTACGAAAGTGACATTTGCTTCTTGATCTCAGCAATGGCCTTGCCTGGGTTCAGACCCTTGGGACACGCACGCGTGCAGTTGAGAATGGTGTGGCACCGATACAGGCTCATGCTGTTTTCCAGGTTGGCGCGGCGTTCGCCCTTGCGCTCGTCGCGGGAGTCGGCGAGCCATCGGTACGACTGGAGTAGGATAGCAGGTCCGAGATACTCCTCCGAGTTCCACCAGTACGAAGGACATGACGTCGAGCAGCAAGCACAAAGAATGCACTCGTACAACCCATCCAACTTCTTGCGATCCTCTTTGCTCTGGCGATATTCCTTGCCCTAAGAAGCGGAAAAAAAAACCCGTCAGCACATTGCCCCGTTCGACCTTCATTTCGAGGGCAGAGGACATGGAAGAAAAGATGCTTACATCCGGAGCAGGCGTATCACGCTGAAGAAAGGGCTTGATGGACTTGTATTGCTTGTAAAAATGGGTCAAGTCGGGAACGAGATCCTTGACGACGTAGGTGTGCGGCAGGGGATACAGCTTGACGTCGCTGGAACTGTCAGCAGGGATGCGACCTGTCGTACTTGTAGGTTAGCTCGTAGTTTTTTGTTTTGTATTCCTGTTTTGTTTTCTGCGCAACAATCCCCGGTTTTACGGGGGGACGCCTTGGGTCAAGAGAACGGTTCGGCAACATACAGAGGCAAGCCAATGTGTTCTGGCCGTTAATGTTCATGGCACAGCTGCCGCAGATTCCCTCACGGCAACTCCGGCGGAATGTCAAGGTAGGGTCGAGCTCGTTCTTGATCCTGACGAGGGCATCCAGCACCATGGGTCCAGTCTTGTTCAGGTCGATCGTGTAGGATTGCATCTTAGGCTTCTCGGCAGGAGTGTCGGGGTTCCATCGGTAAATTTGAAACGTCTTCATGTTGGAAGCCTTTTCCTGGGGAGCCTCGCCGACAGAGGCCATCGATCGCGTGAAGACGGCGCCGGGGCGCATGGCTGTCCTCAGGGACGACCCAAGGATTCGAGTAGAAGAGCGGAGAGATGCCATTTTTGCGGTGTCAAGAGAAACGCTTGGGGGAATCGAGGATGGCGAGAGGGGACGAGACGAGGCAGAAAAGGAAGAAAAGAAGAAGAGAGAGAGAGAGGCGGGTCGGCGAACTGGGAGTCACAGCAGGGGACAGAACGGATAGGTTTTGTTCCCGTCGGAGAAGCGAACAGTGCACCCGGTAAGTCGCCACTGGAGGATTGGCGCGTGGTTGTATCTCTATGCCGAAGTCGGGTCCAGAAACGTACTTAAGGTAAGTAAGTAGGTCGGTTGGCTGGTGTGTGATTTGCCTCTCGAATTTGAATTTGGGGAGAGTCGCCATAAACGCCATCCGCCACTGCCATCCTCGGTTATTAGGACATGGATGGCAAAGTATCCGGCCACCAATCAGAGGCGGGGCATTTTCAATTCGGCTAAGAGAGAGAAAGCCGGAGCACGCTTGTGATGCCTGTCGGCGGCACTGCGGGTAACAGACAGCCACGAGAACGGCTTGCAACGGCCTGGTGACGCAGTGGTGCACTTCGGACTCGCATTAGGTAATCATCGAAGCCCAGGGTCTCAGTCGAGTCCGTCCAGAGCTTGAGTCCGGTCCAGAGTCCCGAGTCTCGACAGAAAACGAAAAAGCCACGAGTGCCTGGATTCTGGCATTGTCCACGTAGCGCTGCAGGCCTCTGAGCACCTGTCAAGAATCTCCCAAGCATCTCGAGACTCTAGTCCAGTCTGTTCTGGTTCCAACTTGACAATCCATTGGCTCTCCCAGACCAAGCACGGCACGGCGCTCGCCATCCGGTCAATTGATCAATTATCGAGGTTCCTTGTCACGGAGGGCGAATCCTGGAATCCCAGAATCCCAGAATCCCCAGATTCTGATGAGCTGCCTGCGCTCGTCTTGCTTCGTGTAACGCGTGGAATGGATGGCCAAGGCCTTGATTTCTTACTAGCGCGTTGAACCTGCGCCCGCAAAGGACCTGCGATCCCAGTATTGTCACGAATTTTTTTTTTTTTCCTCTTTATTCTTTCTTCTTTTTTTTTTTCTTTTTTTTTCTTCTTCTTTCTTTTTTTTTTTTCTTTCTTCTTTCTTTTCCTCCTTTCTACTCTTCATCACATGTAGACCACTCTAGTCTCTTCTGCTCGCGGCCCCGACTTTGCCGAACCGGCAACAAACTTTTCCAGCCTCGATGGCTGCGGCGTCGCCTGTCAGGATTGCTGCCACTGCAACCGCAAAGAATCCGTGGTGGATGTCTCTTGGAGGTATGCATCTTGGCTTTGTTACCGTCCTCTCCTCCCCCCAAGAACCCTTGAACCATGCCGGCGACGGAGACGGACTTTGATTCACTAATTTTTATTTTCGCCGTCAAAGCATACCTAGTACCTTTTCTGAATTACAAGCATACTTGTTTATATATGCCAGTCTCACGACACTATAAAGTTGGCATCCCGCGTTCCAGGGCCTATTCGTCATCCTTGTCGTCGTCGTCGTCGTCCTCCTCCTCCTCCTCCTCCTCCTCCTCCTCCTCCTCCTCCTCATTATCCTCGCCGTCACCCTCACCGACACCCTCACCGACATCGTCAACGTCCTCTCCTTCGTCCTCTCGATTTAGCTACCACATCGCCGCATCCTTCATCGGGAAGGACCGACCCTACGACCCATCATCTCACGTCTTCCACTTCAATCCCTACAACCGCATACAGTCCTCCTGGCCCCGCCGGCCGCGTTCTCGTCCCGATTCCGGCCACGATGCCTTCTTCGTCAGTCGCATCCAAGACACCGGTTCCGTCGCATTCGGCGTCGCAGACGGGGTCGGCGGCTGGGTTGACTCTGGGGTAAACCCGGCCGACTTTTCCCACGGACTCTGCAATTACATGGCAGCTTCGGCGTACGCGCATGATGCAGACAAAAACGTGCGTCTGACGGCCCGGCGACTCCTGGAAACCGGCTACGATGCCGTCTGCAATGATCGATCATTACATGCCGGCGGAAGCACGGCCTGCGTGGGCATCGCGGCTCCGGACGGCACCCTTAACCTGGCTAATCTGGGGGATTCCGGGTTTTTGCAGCTCCGCCTGAATGCCGTCAATGCCTACTCGGAACCGCAGACCCATGGCTTCAACACACCTTTCCAGCTGTCGCTGGTTCCGCCGAGCCTCGCCGCGCGCATGGCGGCCTTTGGAGGCTCGCAGCTTTGCGACCTACCACGCGACGCGGACGTGTCGCAACACTACGTACGTCACGGCGACATACTCATGTTGGCCACAGACGGCGTGTTTGACAACCTCTTTCGACACGACATTCTCCGAATAGTGAGCCGGGTCATGGTCTCGAGCGGCGCATGGCAAAGGACGCCCACCGGTAGCGTTCGCGTGGGTGACACCGTTGACTCGCTAACAAAACCCCCCAGCTTCACCGGCGCAACCTCCGACCCCGACGGGAGCATGACCAAGGCCAAGCACACAACGCTGCAAAGTCTGTTAGCCACAGAGATTGTCGCAGCCGCAAAAGCCGCCAGCACCAACACCAAAGTTGATGGGCCGTTCGCCAAAGAAGTGCAAAAATACTACCCCGGCGACCGGTGGCGCGGCGGCAAAGTCGACGACATTTGCGTCGTGGTCGCCGTGGTTTTAGAAGACTCGGGCAGTGCTCGAAGCAAGCTATGACTTTCATGCCCGGTTGTCCCATTTTGTATTTTACCTCTTCATCCAAAAAAAGCTTGAATTTTTCGTAGAGAAAGAAACGGCGTCCGTCCTTGTACGTAACATCAATTGTTAGTACAGGGATGTCGAGGGAGCATAGAATATAGAAATGATGTACAAGCCCTTTTTTTTGTTCTTCTTTTTTCTTCTTCTATTTCCGTTCCCATTCCCTTTACCTTTTTTTTATGCACATGTCTTCGGTTGATAATTTCGAGCCCTGTACTCGCTGCTCGTCGGTTGTAAGCAATTCCCGAAACCATTTTGCACCAAATAATGATATGGCAAACTGCTCGGAATCGCCCGAACGGTACTGCATGTCAGTGGCGTCATGGGGCATGTGGACCGTATGAAGCGGCAGACGAGACAAACATAAAAACGACAGGTCATGAGGTCATGATATCATGATGTCATCGGTGAGACAACACCGCTCATGGCTCATGCCCAGTGGTGAACCAAAAACGTTGCACAAGGAGGAAAAAGAAGAAGAGAAAAGAAATACAAGCAAGAACGGCTAGAATATTCCTCCGTGTTTTCCGCCGTGAGTGCGAGTTGCCCGCCCCATGGACGTCTACGTAGTAAGTCGAAGCCAACGCACGACTAGGCAGACTCTCTCTCTCTGTCTCTCTGTCTCTCTCTCTTTTTCTTTTTTTCTTTTGCTCCTTTAGAAAAACTCACAGCGCGCACACTCAACTCACCTCCTACACCTCTCGCCTAGGCCGGCGCTCTTGCCGCCTTTACCGTCGATGTACTCGTCTACCCGCTCGACACGATCAAGACGAGGTTCCAGAGCCAGGACTACCTCGCTACGTATGGATCGTCGAAACAGAACGCATTGGTGCCGAGAGGACTGTACCAGGGGATAGGGAGTGTTGTGCTGGCCACTTTACCGGCGGGTACGTTTCGCGTCTCTTCCTCTTCGCCCCCGTTGATGGACAGATGAAATCGAAATCGGCACGACACGCATCGAAGCAACACCTGTTCTGACCAAGCACGATAGCCGGTCTCTTCTTCTCCACGTACGAACAGTCCAAGGTGATCCTCGGCAATGCCCTCCCGGTGCATGAATCGCTCGTGCACTCCTCCGCATCGGCCGTCGCCGAAATGGCGGCGTGTCTGGTCCTCGCCCCGGCAGAAGTCATCAAGCAAAACGCGCAAATGCTCCGCGAGAAGCCGGGGTCGTCGTCGTCATCCTCCTCCTCCTCCGCCCCGTCATCGTCTTCATCGTCGAGGGGGAGAATAGCAGCCATGGCCCAAAAGTCCACATCCCTGCAGGCGTTCCGTCAGCTCGCGGGGGGGAATTCGTCGACAAGACTGTTCACGGGGTACACGGCGCTGGTGGCGCGCAATCTGCCCTTCACGGCGCTGCAGTTTCCCATCTTTGAGAAACTGCGCTCGTGGGCGTGGCGGAGAAGGGAGGCCGGGCGGCGAGGGGACCGGACGAGGGGGGTCGCCGAGACGGGCGTGATTGCCGGGCTGAGCGCGGGGGGTGCCGGCGCGGTGGCGGCGCTGGTGACGACGCCCAGCGATGTTGTCAAGACGAGGATGATGGTCATGGCGGGAAGGGCCGACGGCGCCGGACCCTGGTGCGTGGTCAAGATGGTCTTTCGCGAACGGGGGCTCAGGGGATTTTTCCGGGGCGGCTTGTTCCGATCGGGGTGGACGGCGATGGGGAGCTCGTTGTATCTGGGGACATATGACGCGGCCAAGGTGTGGTTGAAGCGGCGGAAGCTAGGGTCGATGGCGGAGGCAGGGATGCCGTGATGCCGTGATGGTGGTGGATTGACGTGTTGCATCGGGCGGGCTTTGCACGAGGCAACTGCGTCCAATGACGCCGCATGCATGTACATACTTACCTACCTCCTTAAGTACCTACCTAGGTACTGAAGTATGTACATATGTATGTATATACATCTGCTAAGTACATTATGTATTTTGGAATGCAAAACATGTCCCATCACGGACATGCAGACGTTTCCACCGTGGTGCGAGGCGGAATGGATGGAGATCAGATGAGCACTGGGCAGACGCGCAACTCGCGGTATCTAGCATGGGAAGAGCAACCCTTTTCCCACGAAATCCGTCTTATCGTTCCCCCTCTCATTTCGCCGCAAGAGCAACAGGGTCGATCCAGCCCACGCGTTTCTCCATGCCTGCTCTTCCCGCCGTCGCCGCAAGCACTTCTCCGCCGGCACGCACCCATAAAGGGTCCTTTGAAACGCGGCCACAGTGCCGTGTCCGCAAGAGGAGGACAATAGCATCTGGACTCATCCATCACTAGGGCGAGCGCTACTCCTGGATCCGGATGGGCCACGACATCGAGACTCCCGCCAAAAAAAAAAACCAAAAAAAAAACCACTCGCTGGCACGACATGTCCCTCCGTACCGGATTGCCCTCGACCATCATTCACAGTCGCATGTGCGGTCTTTGGCCTTCAACCAGGAACCGGCAACGCTTCTCGTGCTGGGGAAAGAGCGTCCCGTGCCGTTCTGGTTCGTTCCTCGCGCGTCGTGAGCAGACGGGCGCCGGAATGCGTCACGTGACCGGTGAGATGGCGCGATGGTGTGATTCAGAGTCAATTGTCGTGCCGTCAGGGGGGTCCCGCACTTGTCCGAGATGGGACATGCTGAGTGGACGTGCGGATTTAAGGCGGCCGCGCCGGGGGGTGCGGGAACAGCGCCAGCGGGTTTCTAGTTTGCTATTGATGGTGTGGACCACAAAATAAATCCAAAAAAAAAGAGAGAGAGCCAGAGAGAGAGAGAGAGAGAGAGAGAGAGTCCAGGTTCGCCAGTGCCTCTACCACAAGGCAAACCCGTATCGGACGGCATGGCAGTGCGCCGCGTACGAGCCATTGTCACGGCGCATTCATCAATGTCTGGTTCGAGTCCCGCGGCCGAGTCCGGGCGTCCGGCTGGCACGTCTTCCGTGTCCCATTCATGGTTCCTGAATCTGTCAGAACACGTACATACCTACAACAAGGAGGATGCGCTAAGCCGCCCGGCACGGATCATTATTTGACTTTTGCTGATTCATACAAAATGGCGAAATAATTCGCTCCGACCACCTCATCGGTGCCTCAGCACCCCTTGGTCCCCCTCCCCCCCTGACTGGCCAGCAGGTGCAGATTCCATCCTTCAGCCCCCTCTGCTTTGCCTGTCAAAGTCTGCAAGCTGCTAGCTCAGGGCTTGGGCTTAAGCTCTTTCCTCGCCGTGGCGGATGTCATGGGCTTACATTTCATGTCCAATCTCAAGTTCGTCTCCTTGTCCCAGAGCGGTGTGGCCCGTCGACCGGCTCGTGCCTGGGTGCGCCATGTCGATTGTTTTAAATGGCCGGTAGGCCTCTTGCCATGCCACGCCGCCCAGTGGACCAGCATCTCCGATTCTGTCTCGTAGTCAACTCTCGTCCTGCTTCCTGCTGTCCATAGTCCGTCATAACGGTGGCTCTGGCTCCTTTCCATTCTACAACGGCTGCAGACTCCCCAACTTGCTCGCTCCGGTCCTTCTTCCCCGAGCACCAAGGCAGTAACTGCAGAGAGCCCGTTGTTGTCGACATGAGTGTCCAGGAGGTCAAGACGGTCCTTGCAGCCGAAATTCCCAGTTTCTTGCGGGAGAAGGAGGCCATTTCTGAACTCGAAAATGACGTCGCCTTTCGCGAGGGACGCTTCATCGTCCAATCGCCATACACCGACAGAGATCACTTGTTAGACTTGGAGACCTTGAACAACGAGAACGCTCTTCTAGCCAGGGCCCTGTCAAGGCTGCGAGCCGTTCGAGAAGACTACGCCATCGCCTCGTACAAGGAGTCATTCAACTGGTCAGAGGTCTTCCATGAGTTGCGGCAGCTCGTGACCAACTCGGGCAAAGAATTCAAGGAAACGTCATTCTATGTCGTCGCATTCAGATCCCAAATCAAACCCAGCACCGACTACAGTCACCTCGGCGAGCTGGACAAGGCCGCGCATGCTGAGGCAATCGCCAGTGGAGGTTTTCTCAAGTGAGTGGTGGTCCTTTCTCCTCTTTCCTAATTTGCGCCGTCACCTTTCTGCAGAGATGGTTGGTGTTGACAATCTTCAAGATACTGGTTCGGATCTCCTGACGATGAGCTGCGAAACCTCGCAACCTGTCTTTGGAGATCTCGTGAGGATGCAATACAGGGCGGAAAAGGCCCGTCTCATCGCAAGGCCGCTGGCGCCACTCGGTCCCTCTATGCGTACTGGAAAATCGACCAGCATCGATTGACGATCCGTGACAATGCCGAGAGCTGGGAAATCACCGACTGGGAGTGAGCGAACGTGAAGCAGCCATGAGGCGGTGAGAAGATGATATGATGAACGGATGGAGAGGAGGGAGATTTGTTTCGGATCTCTTGAAGATTGGCCGGTGAAATATCACGCCGGGTAGAATCGATTCATTGGCACATAGCGGGCGTTTTGCGATGAAGAGGCACTGGAGGTCTAACAGCGGCGCGCCGTGTTCTCGATTTCATTTTGCATTGAATTGGCTAGCATCTAGAATTATACCGTATGTAATAAAGCAAAGCGAAATCCTATAGATCTGTAGTCAGCGTTGTTTGGTCTTATGACCAGGAAAAAAGCTTGTCCTGATCACCCTCGGCGATTCATTTGCGACAATTCTCCCCGCATGTGTTTTTCCGTGTTGAAACTGAACGTGATATACAGTAGGACGTAGATACGGTATGTGTGCTTGTATATGTAAGTACGGGAAAGAACAAGCAAGGCTGGGCAAAAGCAGAGTGAAAACACAAAAGTCGGGAGAGCCGGACGTTCTTGCGTTCATCCCGCAAAGTTCTGCCGCTCTTGACCGCTTCCAGCCCACAATGCCCACAACTTGGGCACGCGAAAAGCTCGATATTCCATCAACAGAGAGAACCCGTGTCGACGAAGCTCACCTCATCCGCCCGCCAACCCCTGCACGTGCGCCTACGGCCATAGAAAACAGATCGAGGGACAAAATGAGCGACTCTTTAAAAGATGCGCCTTTTCAGGCCGTCCAGGTTGAGGCTCTGGTAAGTTTTGCAGAATCGCCAGCGTTTGCCCCACCTTGTCGACCCCCTAGTTGCTCACACCGCAGCATCACAGGTCATCATGAAGATTGCCAAGCACTGCTCCTCAACTTTCCCCACGATTGCCACGGGATCCATCGTCGGCATGGATCAGAATAACGTACTCGAGGTCACCAATACCTTTCAATTTCCCACAGTCGACAGTGCCACCACCGAAGGCCACCAAAACGATACTTCACTGATCGCCGCGGCCGCCCCCCGACAAAAGGCCAACATTGCCTACCAGAACGAAATGATTCGATACCTCAAGGAAGTCAACATTGATGCGAACAATGCTGGGTGGTACACGAGTGCTACCATGGGAAACTTTGTGAACATGGGGTTCATCGAGAACCAATATCACTACCAGAAGGACAACGATCGCGCTATTGCTCTCGTTTACGATACCAGCAAGAGCTCACAGGGAAACTTGGCCCTGAGGGCATTCCGATTGACCAGCGCCTTCATGGCCATTTATAAAGACGGCAAATTTACTACGGAAATGTAAGACTCGCACTTTTCCTTGACGTCCATGACGTCTCAGCAGTTCGGTCACAGACGGAGAATGAACTGACCGGACCCCTCCTTTTGATAGTCTGCAAAAGTCGAAGCTCACGTTCCGCGATATCCTTGCCGAGCTGCCCATCAATGTGCATAACTCGCACCTCCTCACAACCTTTCTACACCAAATGCCCGCTACGCCGCCGGCCGATGAAGTCCCACCCCCCAACTCCATTTCCGATATCAAGCGAGACGCCATCAAGGCTCCTCTATATCCCTCCATTGACAATTTGGATCTCGCTATTGATCCCTTCCTCGAGAAGACTTGCGATCTGCTGCTCGAGAGCATCGAGTCCCACTACACCGACCTCAACAACTTCCAGTTCTATCAGCGCCAGGTGACCCGTGAACAGGCCAAGATCTCGCAGTGGCAAGCAAAGCGAAAAGCCGAGAACGCCCAACGTGCCGTGGCCAAGCAGCCTCTTCTGCCCGAGGATGAGTGGCAAAGACTGTTCAAGATGCCTCAGGAGCCCAGCCGCCTGGAGGGTATGTTGAACGCCAAGCAGGTGGAGCAGTACAGCAAGCAGGTTGATGGGTTCACTTCGAATGTCAGTGCCAAGATGTTTGCCGTCCGGGAAAACTTGATGCCTCAGTAAATAGTCTCAAGACGCGAGCAAAACCAGCTTGGCGCTACAGATGAAGGACGGAACGTGATTTATGGGAAGCAAATGACACCACTTGGCAGGTAGCATCAGCGGCGTTCCGGATATATGAAGGGTTTCTTTTGTCAAAATTAGCGACAAGAGAACCATTGATTTGGTACAATGTTTCCACTGGGATTTTTTTTTTCTGCTCGTTTCTGTTCCTTCTTCTTGTTGGGCGGAACCAAGGTAGCTATATGTGTAAAGGTGTATAGTGACTGCAAACAGTGTCCATGCTCGTTGAAACAAGTAGGTCTGGTCCCATACTTGGTACGCAGCCCAGCCGTGTAGGTAGATGCTGGATCCACAGGAGGGCTTCAGGCAACGTTGCCTGGCCGCGCTCGATGCTTTCGCTTGCCCCGCTTGCCGCTTGCCGCTTGCCCCGCGCCGCTCGCCGCTTGCCTCTTTCCTCTTTCCTGTCCTGTCTGGTGCGTTGGAGAAAATTTTGCCCCTCATCAGCGACCCTCACACCGCCCGCTCCTCAGCAAGCCACCCAACCAGCGAACCAGCGAGCCAGCACCGAGCACACCTCCAGCCATTCAGCCAGCCAGCCAGCCAGACCCTGGCCTGCGCTGCCCGAGACGGCTGCTGTCGGGTGGATTGGTGGGGCGGATTGGTGGGAGCCCCTCCAACATTGAAGCTGCCCGCCCCCTTCGTCCTGCGTTAGTCGATTATTTTTTTTTCTGCCCCTCTCGTCTAGGAATGATACTAAATAAATAAATACCCTGAGAAATCAGTTTCCGTGGCATTTGGTGCCGCCCCCTACTATTGCATCCCAAATCCTAATATTCTCTCAATTCTCTCCGTCTCTACTCTCATAACCCCCTCCTCTTCCCCTTCTTCCTCTCTCTCTTTTTTCCTCCTACACTACTTTGTCCAATTCGTTCCCTTCTCTCATCCACAACACCACGCCCAACCTACATCCTCCCCTCATCCCAACAATGGCTGCTCCCGCTCAGAAGTTCAAGGTCGCCGACCTGTCTCTGGCTGCCTTTGGCCGCAAGGAGATTGAGCTCGCCGAGAACGAGATGCCCGGTCTCATGGCCACCCGAGAGAAGTATGCCGCGGACCAGCCTCTCAAGGGCGCCCGCATTGCTGGCTGCCTGCACATGACGATCCAGACGGCCGTCCTCATCGAGACCCTGACTGCTCTTGGTGCCGAAGTCACCTGGACCAGCTGCAACATCTTCAGCACCCAGGACCACGCCGCCGCCGCCATTGCCGCCGCCGGCGTCCCCGTCTTTGCCTGGAAGGGCGAGACCGAGGACGAGTACAACTGGTGCCTCGAGCAGCAGCTGCTCGCCTTCAAGGACGGCGCCAAGCTCAACCTGATCCTCGACGACGGCGGCGACTTGACCAGCCTTGTCCACACCAAGTACCCCGAGATGCTCAAGGACTGCTATGGTGTCTCGGAGGAGACCACCACCGGCGTCCACCACTTGTACCGCATGCTCAAGGACAACAAGCTCCTTGTTCCTGCCATCAACGTCAACGACAGCGTCACCAAGTCCAAGTTCGACAACTTGTACGGCTGCCGCGAGTCGCTCATTGACGGCATCAAGCGTGCTACCGATGTCATGATTGCCGGCAAGGTTGCTGTCGTCGCCGGATTCGGCGACGTCGGCAAGGGCTGTGCTGAGGCTCTCGCCGGCATGGGCGCCCGCGTCTTGGTCACCGAGATTGATCCCATCAATGCTCTCCAGGCCGCCATGGCTGGCTACCAAGTCACCACCATGGAGAAGGCTGCCAAGATTGGCCAGATCTTCGTCACCACCACTGGTTGCCGTGATATCCTGACTGGCGTTCACTTTGAGGCCATGCCCAACGATGCCATCGTGTGCAGTGAGTTTTTCCTTGCTTTTCTTTCTTTTTTCTTCTGACGCCCCCTCTCATCGTGACATTGTGAACAAAGAGAAAAAAACTTAATGAAAGCAATTGAAAAACCCGTGTTGCTTACAACTGGCCTTGCACAGACATTGGTCACTTTGACATCGAGATCGACGTTGCCTGGCTCAAGGCCAACGCCCAGTCCGTGCAGAACATCAAGCCTCAGGTTGACCGCTTCTTGATGAAGAATGGCCGCCATATCGTTCTGCTTGCCGAGGGCCGTCTTGTCAACCTTGGCTGTGCCACTGGCCACTCCTCCTTTGTCATGTCGTGCTCCTTCACCAACCAGGTTCTGGCCCAGATCATGCTGTACAAGGCCCGCGACGAGGCTTTTGGCAAGAAGTACATTGAGTTCGCCCGGTCTTCCAAGCTCGACGTCGGTGTCTACGTCTTGCCCAAGATCCTCGATGAGGAGGTCGCCCGTCTCCACCTCAGCCACGTCCAGGCCGAGCTGAGCACCCTCACCCCCGTGCAGGCCGAATACCTCGGCCTGCCTTCCGAGGGTCCTTTCAAGAGCGACATTTACCGCTACTAATTTCCTCACTTCATTCTCAAGGGTCCTTCAACTGGATTCCTATGTGTAACGAAATGCGCCGTATTTATTTTTTCTTCTTTTCCTCGTTGGCGGCAATGGGGCAAAATTGTGGATTCAACAGCATAAAATTTGCATGGCATATGGGGCTTTGGTTGGTGAATTTTTTTTTAATTTTTTTTTATTTTTTTATTTTTTCATATTTGTTTTCTTGGTTTGCCACATTTTCTTTTCTGCATGCTTTTGTTCAAAAGAAACAAAAGAGGATCTTTTTCTTTTCTCTCATGGCCTCGTCTCGCATCTTGCAAAAGACATCTTTTTTTCTTCATCTTTTTTCTTATAAAAACCCATCTCGCTGGCCAGACAGAGGCATCGGGCGACGAGGAAAGGTCTGCTTTTTCAACAAAATGGCGTTGGGCCCTGCTAGACATGATACTCCCCCCCGTGCGGCGAGGGCTGGAAGCAAAAGTGCTTCAAGGAAGGAGGGGAGGTAAGGAAACAAAACGGAAGGGAGAGAAAGGGACTCGAGAAGAGTGGATGGTGTTGTCGGTCGAATCGCTAGGCGCGTTGGCGGAAAGAGCCCCGTCAACCGCGGCCATTAGACAGTAGAGTCGGTCTCTTATAATGTGACGACAAATGAGGATTCTGACTGCGAATACGTCATGGTGTATCACGGTACCCATCTCCAAGTTGTGTGATTTATTCTATGGTACGGAACATTAAGAGTATACATATCCCTCCAAGGAGCTTCTCACGGCGGTGTGCATACTTCTCCTGCGCGCACACGTAGTGAACACGGCATGAGAGCCGACCAGGCCAGGTAAAGGCGCGGACCCAGGCCAGACAAAGACAAAATCACGCCAAATGCTTCTGCTCCGGCACAATGCTCCTCAGCCGGCCCGTGCGGAGCGCCATGTCGACATTGCCAATCGCCCACTCCTCCATCTTGGTCTGCGTCTCGACGGTCCAGGTGCCCATGTGCGGCACGAGGAGCACGTTGGGGTTGGCCAGCAGAGCGGGGTGGACCGCGGGCTCCTCCTCGTATACGTCGAGGCCGACGCTGGCGATTATGCCGGCGTCGAGGGCTTGGACGAGGGCGGCCTCGTCCATGACGGCTCCGCGGGCGGTGTTGATGATGACGACGCCGGGCTTCATCATGTTGAACTGGGGGGTGGAGATGATGTGGCGGGTTTGGGGCTATTGTGGAGGAATTTAGTTCTGGGTTGCTTTCTTTTCTTTCTTTTTTTCTTCTTCTTCTTCTTCTTCTTCTTCTTTTTTTCTTTTTTCTCTCTCCGGTTTCCCGTTTTGTTTCCCCTTCTTTCTTTTCCTTGTTTGTCTTTTCCTTGTCTCGATCCGGAATTACTCTGGACACGTCGTTGCCGACGCTAGACGTGCCCATCGAGACGGAGAAAAGAAAAGCACGCCAAGAGCAACAAGAGAAGAGAAGAGACTCACGTTCAGTGGCAGATTCAGGCTCAGCACGTCACTCTCCGCCAGCAACGTCTCCAAAGTCACGTACTCGGCCCCGTCCTCCAGCTCCCCGCTCAGCCTCGTCCGGTTGTGATAGCGGACCGTCATGCCAAACGCCCTCGCCTTGGCGGCCACGTTCCTGCCAATGCCGCCCATGCCTAGAATGCCGAGGACTTTGCCCTGCGGATCGTGGCCCAGGCGAGGCAGGGGCGTGCCGCGCCAGCGTCCCGCGCGGAGGGCCGACATGCCGATGGGGAAGTTGCGCAGAGCGCCGAGGAGAAGCCAGATGGTGATGTCGGCCGTGGCGTCGTCGACGGTCGTGGGCGTGTTGGAGACGTGGACGGCGTGGGATGTGCATGCTGAGATGTCGACCTGGTCGTAGCCGGCGCCTATGCGGGATGAGAAATGGACATTATAGAACAAGACTCTTGTTTATTTTTCTCTGGTTTTTTTTTTTTTTTTTTTTCCCCTCTTCTTCGGTCCCCTTCCTTCTCGGGAAACAGGGGCGTGGGTGGTACATGCAGACGAACCATTGTGGCACAAGAACTTCAAGCTCGAGGGCAGCGCATCGAGCAGCTCGTCGTCGATCGTGCCCGTCACGTCAAACGATTCAAAGGTGCGGTAGGCGACAACCACGCCGTCAAAGGCACCGGATCGGCACTCTGCGATGAATTCCTCCCGGTTCTCGGCCTTGGGGGTGAGGACGTCTGCGATTTGGGCAATGTTGGACCAGGCATCGTGGGCGCTTTTTTTTGGTTTTTTTTTTCGCGTCTTTCTTAGCAACGCGAAAAGGACAACGTGGGTGTACATGTGTATACGTATGCACAAGGTGACATGTGAAGTTGACGCGTCGTCGTCGTCTCGAAGCTCCCATCATCGGGGACGGGATGGGGCATGTGGTTGGCTCTTCCGGGACGTACTGCTCAATCTCACCTAGCAGGAGGACCTTGGGTCTGGCAGCCATGATGGCGGGTGCAGGGTGGTACAGCACGAAGCGAGGGATGTCGTGGAGTTTGGGGTTGCGGGTGAAGTTATTGAGCCAATGCACGAGATGCACCATGACGGGACAGAGAGGCGGGAACGTCTGCAGGTGCGGCCAGCAGGAGGGGCCAGCAGTCTTTTTTCTCGGACGGGATTCGGGACGGGGCGCAAACCATCAGACCAGGCGTACACACCACCACCGGTCGCAAGCACGTACAACGCGACGGCCTCTTGTTGGACAAAAATGAACAAATAAATAAATAAATAAACAAGAGGAAATAAAAGCAAAGAAGGAAGAGAAGAAATCAAAAACCTAATAAAATAGAGAGCTAAAGTACATGTTTATATGACATCTGTGGATGAAAAAAAAAAAAAAACAAAGGGAAAAAAAAAAAAAGAGAGAGAGAGAGAGAGAGTCAGTCTTTCCCCGGCATCCCGCCTACATGAGCAATCGCCAGGCACCCAGCATCAGCGCCGCAAATCCAGTGCACACGCCCATCAGCCACTGCAGCGTCTGGAACTTGACCTGCTCCAACTTCTCCCGCAGAGCCGCCACCTCCTGCTCAATCTTGGTCTCCGTCTCCTTGATCTTGAGCTCCTGCCCAACAGCCTCCTCGCGAATACGGCCCTTTTCCAGGTTCAGGTCCAGCCGCACACTCGCCTGCGTCCGCGAGATCTCATCCCGCAGACGGCTGCTGAGCTTGGCAATGTCGTTGTTGAGACGCTCGTGCGCGGTCCGCGTCGTGTTGGACTCGGTGCTGTCTGCCGAGAGGAGCTCGGAGCGGAGCTTGGCGAAGTCGACTTTCTGCGTGTACGTTGCCTTGGCTGCGTCTTCGCGGAGAACCATTGTGCGAGTCAAGTTTTGGATGCTAGAACGCGGGTGCGTTGCCCGTGACGGTCAGACGTGGAAATACCGGCATGTGCTTTCCGTTGGGAAAGGGGGGGTGGGGAGGGGGGCGGCACGTACCTCTCCTCAATCACGTCATTGAGGACCTTCATCATGGCCACGGATTGCTCTTCCGTGAATCCTTCGCCCTGTAGACGCTTGACGAACTTGAGCGTGTCGAAGTGGTGGTCTCGCCGTCGTGGCGTGGTCGCGTGAAAGGCCCGTGACAGCACGGGGCTTTTGGCCGGTGCCCATGGCCACGGGCGACGAGGAGCGTCTTGGCGAGTTCGCTCCGTCGTCGTCGAGTGATGCCATCGGAGAGCGAGGTTGCCGGCGGCCTGGGAAGCGCTCAACGGGCTCGGCGTACGAGGAGCAAAGACCGGTCCGGGTCGGGCCCAGCTAAGCCTCGGTAGGAGAAATCGGGGCAGCATCTCGGCGGCCATGGGTTGCTCCGAGCGCAGTAGTGTTGGCAGGCACAGAGCGAGCTGAATCTGCGGTAGATTGCCGGTGACGGAGGCGTTGTTTGACCACACCGGCGCAAGCATGTGCAATGTTCAGGATTCTAGGCATCGGGGGGGGAGGATCTCGGGCCTCAGCCAGGTGGCCGTGGGGTATGAGGCGCCGTCGATCTGATTGGCTGCGTCTTAGGTACATATGGCTGGAGTGGGGAGGGGGGGGAACGGCGGGGGCGGCTCTGCCACCACTTGGCTGCTGGCTACCCTGCGTTTTCCGGGCTGTAAAATCACATTTCTTGGGCCAGCCCATCATCGCTTTTCTTCCGAGTAGACCTTCTAAACGCTCCTGTACGACTGCGTTCAAAGAGGCCGTGTCATGCAAAATCTGGCGAGGTGCAAACCCTTTCGTTGGTGCACATACCAGGAAAGCTACTTGCCGAGCAACTCGGCCAGACACCAGCCCTTTTTATGTCTGCACGTCTCGGACATGGCGAACCTACTTAGTACTTACATACCTAAGTACATACTGTATGTGTGTATGCATGCATGTATGTATACACATCTACACATGTATTTATATAAATACGTACATACACATGTATGTGCTGTGTTCGCACCGCAAGAAGAGGACAACCAGTATGGATATGCTGCAGAGCTTGACCAATTTGAAGATGGAAGGAGATGTGGTAGATTGGGCAGTCCTCAAGTCAGGTGTTCCCGCTCAATGTGACGCGTGACCGCCATCTCGTCCCCCTCAAACGAGTCACACATCGGACAGGAGACGGCAGCCGAGGCCGACGACACGAAGCGCCCCGCGTCGCCATCGACAGGCGTGTCCCCGCCAGGCGAGGGCGGGAAAAAGTCGCCCAAACTCCTCGACGGCGGCTCCGACGGAAAGTCGACGTCGTTCCGCACGTCCGTGTATCGATGACTGAACCTCGCGGGGCGGGATGCCCCGTCGTGGATTCCTGCCGCCCCTGTCCGGGCCGTCGACTCGTTGCCCATGCGCTGTACTCTGCCTACTTGTCCGTCTCGCAACCGGACCTTGATGCCGCGGGGGTGGTTGCCTCGGGTCAGGAGCTCGGCCACGACGCCCGCAGTCTCTCTGCTCGTGGGCTGGTCTCGTTTGAGAACGATGAAGACGGATGCGCCCGGCACCACCTGGAGGAGCGACGGGACCGTCCCTGACGCTTGTTGGGGGGTCGCGGGGGAGGGTCGCGGTCGCGCCGGGGTTCGAGCATGACCGTTGTTGTCTTTCGAGCCGTGTCTTGGCTGGCGATTCCTCGGCCGGTTCATGGCTGAAGTCACGGCGATTGGCTTTCGCTGGAGCCCTTTGCGGAGGAAGGCCTGGGGAAGGTGGTTAGGTGGCATGGGGAGATGTTGCGATATAAGGGTACCTATCAGCGCTAATTAATGTGATGTGATCACATCCGTTTTTTTAGTGTACCAGGGGAGGTGGACGAGTTGATGTCTTTGCCGCGTGGGGCGCTTTTGTTTTCCATCTTGGCTATGGCTTATTGGGGGCTCGGATTGGTGTCGGCCGAGCGGTGAGGACGCGGCGGAAAGCCATTGTGTAGCATCAAACTCGCATCGGTCCATCACATCGACACGCGGTAGCCTCTTCTTCAAAGAATATTGCGTCATCCAATTTCGCACTCGATCCCCCCGGAGCTAGTGGATGCTCTCATTACATGTACGGCGCCGCTGTCTATGGAGGGGGAGAAAAAAAGGAAAGAAAAACAAAACAAAACAAAACAAAACAAAACAAAACAAAACAAATTGCCCGTCCACTTCATCCCCAACGTTCCTTCGTGGCCGCCGTCTTAAAGTCAGTCTGGACTCGAATCCCCTGCAACGGTACGTCGTCGTCCTGGTTGCGGGACCCGGGCCTGAGGGCGTAGCTCATGACCGAATGTCCATAGCCAAGGGTATCGGTCCGAAAGGTTGGCTCGGAGGACTTGTCTGTTGTCACGTCTCGCCGATGGACGGGCTGCGAAACCACGCTGCCCGACTCCCTGCTGCATGACAGGCGGTAAAAGGGGTTTTCGGCCGCCTGGTCAAGACTATCGTCGTCCGTTTCCGTCACGTAAGCACCCAGTATTGTCGCTCCGCTTTTGCATCTGTTCTCGCCGCCGGCCGTGCCGCCAAAGGTCGGCGGTGCGTTGGTCTCTCGCCTTGGGAGATGCGCTGATTGTCTGTACCCGAATGTCCGCGCGCAGTAGAGAAAGACGGGAAGCAAGGTGGGCAGACAGGCCGAAATGATGCCCGCGGCCATTTCTATTTCCGTCCAGCCTACGGTCGGGGCTAGAGTATATGTTGGATCGGAATTCGAGTAGGTGAAAAGCACGCTGGTACGGAACGCCGATGCAAAAACAGCACTGCAAGAGGTGCCGCGGTTAAGACTTGGCCGCACTTCCAAACTCGCGCCGGTTTGACAAAGGGACAAGCGGTGAGAACGTACAAGAATCCAAGGCCGAAGGCCACTGTCAGACCAATCTTCTCCGTCTTTCTCAGTTGCAGCTTCCAGATCTGTGGCACGGGCATGACCAGAATGACTAGGTCGGTCAATATGGTCGAGGCGGCATTCGAGATCCACGTCCCGACCTGGTTTATACAACGACCTGGTGTTTGCGGATACCATAGTTTATGCACCGGGACGCAAATAAATATGAACAAGAAGGTAATGCAAATGACCCAGGCCCAGACAAAGGCGCCTACTGCCCATGCCATCTTCTTGAAGTAGTCATGGCGAAAGATGCGATAGTACATCAGCAAGACACTGGCTTTGGTCCATCCCAAGTTCCAAGCGTAGAGCACCTCGGCGACGACCAACCATTTGGACATGATGATGATTTGCGACTCGTCGACTTTGTCTGCATGGATGCCCAGTCCGCAAGAGTGCATGACAAAGATGAATCCCACGACAAAAAGATGCCAAATCTGTAAAAAAAAAAAAAAACAAAAAAAAACAAAAAACGCCGTCAGTCGAAGCATCCTCGGTAATATCCCAGTAGAGTCCTCGAAATGGCAAACGCACCATGGAAAAGATTATCATCTTGTCATCCCACCATAGTGCCTGGCGATTGAGCCGGCGACTGACGACGCGAAGGCCAACAGTAAGCAGCGTGAGTATCGTCATAGATACAACCACCCCAACGGTCCATGGTTGAAGGTTATCCGCATCGTAGCCAGGCAGACCGGAGAAAGCAGACTTGGCGTCTGATGGCATTGAAAACCACAGCGACTGCGTCGTCAACTATGTAAAGACAAACGTCGGACATCACCACGTTAAAAGCATGAAACCATGCCCGAGGACTAGATTTGAATCTGGAAAGGATCACGTCCTCCGCCAAAGCCCCATCCAATTTTTGGGTTTTGCCTCATATCAGATTCGCCACGGCGCCGCGCCTAGTCGTTTTCCTTTTCCTTTCCTTTTCCTTTCCTTTTCCTTTTCTTTTCCTTTCCTTTTCCTTTCTTTTTTCCTTTCGTTTTTCCTTCTCCCTCCCCTAGTCGCTTAGTTTGTTCCAACCAAGAAATCTTCGATGTGGGGTGTGGCCGCCGTTCCACTCGTTGCCGAATTTAAGCCTTCAGCGACTCGTGTTCGTCGTGACTATCGGATCAGACACTCTTATTCCGATCAGTCTGTTCGACGGTATGCTTGCCTGCCGCGTCCCGCCGCATCCTGCCGACGTCCTCTCTAGCCAGGGCTGCCAAGTATGCCGTGCTTCCACCAGCCTCGTCGCCGACGGCTAGTTTATCGTGATGTGAAGAGGACGAAAGTGATTCCGATTGCACCCAACTCTTCTGCAAGGGTCGACGACGGCCGGGGACGCTGGCTGCCCGTTATTCTCACATGAAAGAGCGCACGTCCGTGATGGACCATGTATTCAGTGGAGACGCAGCTTGCGTTTGCTAGTCATCGGCGCCACTAGTGCACAATATTTGGATGCCAGAAGTTGGTCGACGCCTTGGTGCCGTCTCACGTCGATGAGGCATGTGGGGGGTGTGGTTGAAAATCGGAGTTTACCGAAATGAGTGACTACTTAAAGTATCCCTTTGAGTGCGCCAAGGCGCCAACGAGGTAGCGAAAGGGCTTATAAGCTAATCAGCAAGGCTAAAGAAATAGGTACTTAATTTATTGTAGGAGACGTAGGAAAATAAAAGTCACTAAGATTGTTTTACTTTAACGCGATACACTAATTTATACAGATAAAGCGCGGAATAAATAAGTCACTCTATGTACTGCTTTAGGTGTGGGTTCCGTGACCTCATTGGCGCCTTCGCGAACTCAAAGCGATGGATGAAACTTCGTCCAGCATTGCATTATAACGTCGAGCGGCGTGTGCAGATCAGCAATTCCATCCATCATTCGTGCGGAGCTAACGAGAAATGTACTTTGTGGGAACATCATGCAGATGTGGGAAATGTTGTCAGTCCGGCTTCTTCTCGTTTTTCCCCGAAACAAAACACAGACCTTGTCCCAGATGTCTTACATATTGCGGCAAGAGAGATTAAAGAACACGACGATGCATAAGCATCCACTGATGTCCTGGCTCTATTGGCATAAAAGGCCGAGGTTCTTCTCCTACTAAGCCTCGCAAACCGTCGAACGCCATCAACTCTCTTTCCCATTTCTGCAAAGTGGCTAGGACAGTTTTGTGTCCGGAATCAGAGCAGGATTTCAAGATTCCCCGCTCATTCTGAGGAAGAAAGCAAGTGCATTTTGTCAAGCGCTGCCTCTGCCAGTTCTCCAACATGGCAGCAATAACAACAATCAAGGTCCCCCATCTCGGCGGCATCGATGTTGGGTATAGACTCTCAGACAAACTGGACTCCTCGAAACCGACCGTCATCCTCATCAACTCCATGTGTACAACCTCGTCGCTCTATAAGGGGCAGTTTGAGAACCAAGAATTGACCGATGCAGCCAATCTGCTGGCTGTTGAGCCTCTTGGCCACGGCGCGACCAGCTCAATTTCCGAGCAATTCACCTACTGGGACTCAGCCATCATGACCCTACAGGTAATGGATACGCTTCATATCAAACAAGCCTTTGCCCTCGGTACCAGCCAGGGTGGTTTTATAATAACTCGCATGGCCCTCCTGGCCCCCGACAGGGTACGTTGACTCATCTTTGGGTCCCGTCTCCTCCCGAGAAACGGAATCCATAGAGACATTCGAGCCGTTTGAACAGCAGGACGATGTTGACAGGCTTAGATTCTGGGTCTCCTTCCTTTGGGTACCTCCATGGACTGCGAATCAGCCGCTTCCCGTGAAAAGGGGTGCTGGGACCCTCAAACGCAGCTTGCTCCTTTCTACGACAAATGGTGCAGCGCCACGCCGACTCCTGAATTTGTAGTCGATGAAGTGTGGCGCGGAATGGTCTGTCAGCTGGGCTTCGCGAGAAATGTTTCTTCCGAGACAATCTCGTTTTGGGATTCCGTCCTGAAGGCCGTCTATTGTGGCGATAAAGGCCGTCGAAAGCTGCGCATGGCTCTGGCGTGTCTTGTGGAGAGAGATGGTATCTTGTTTCGACTTCGGGATATCAAATGTCCCGTGTACTGGCTGCAGGTTTGTACCGTTCCCATTGTCTATATCGTGCTTGATGACTAACTTCGTCCACAGGGCTCCGAGGATCCAGTGTTCGGTACCGAGGTGCCCAAGGAACATATTAAACTCTTCACGGCATCTCCAGAGGCGACACTGACTGTTGTGGAGGGCGGCGGTCACTATCTCAATGCCACGAGCCCCAAGGAGGTAAACGAGGCGTTGCTAGGCATGATCAAGAAATATGCCTAGGTGAGTATATTTAGCCAAAAGAAAAGTAGAGACTCTTGAGAGTTTTGTAGGCAATCGTTCCCGGGCACCTAGGTCGTCAAGATAGCTGCGGAGCTACCTGGCGCTGAATCGTGTTGTTAGCAAATCCTCATTGTATTGTCGCCATAGACTTCTAGCAAGTACATACTTAGGCATGTAAATTCCACCAGAATATTTACCTGTGATCTGCATGTTAAGATGTCTCGAGGCTGCGCTTTCCAGGCGCGGAACATAGGTAAGGTAGCTCGAAAGCGTCTGCAAGTTCTTTTCCACGTCACAACTATGCTTCGTGCGAGTGGCACGTCATACTCTACAATTCAACCCCTTGAGTCCGTGGCACTCGTTCAGGGTTGTCTAAATTACCTAGGTAGGTACTTACTTAAGAACTTACCTAGGTACTTCTAGAAGTAGGTACTTAGAGGTAGTCGGGAGATGTTTCGTGCACGTGTCATCTGAGGTAAGAGCTTGAACTTGCCTGGCTGGTCTCTGGACCGGAACTTCTTTTATCCTGCACTCTTCCATTGGCCAGCTCCCCAGTCATAGCTCCACGCACCTGCTTGTTAATCACACCCAGGTCGTGAGGAGGGACAGATGGCCCAAATGGGAACAAGGCATTCTACTCCTGATCCTCCTCAATCAACGTAATCGCCTTCAGATTTCCTGCCAATATACCGCCGACCTACATCGTAGCAGTGGACGGACGTGACACCGGCACTCTCCTCTGCCACCTTCATTATCCCTTTGTGGCCGCCTTCTCTTACCCTCTTTTTCGTCCGTTTAGCAACTGCTTTCCCGCTCCTAAAGTTGGGCGCATGGAAGCTTCCGCCAAGTTCTTCCTTCGTCGTCACTGGGCACCCACTTCGAACTGTCATCGACTCATCGGCCACGAGCCAGCTTACCCGGCGAAGTCAGCAGCTACATCTCAACAAACGGCACCGGCATCGGCTTTCATTTCCTGGCTTCTCACTTGATTTAACAAATTCAGTCCGGCGCAATGGCGCCTTTGCCAATCAAGTTTCAGGAGCTGGTCCAGCTTGCTAGTGCTGGGGTAGACACGCAATCAATCGGCTTCAACTCCTGCGTAAGTGCACAACTTCAATCTGCGTCAGCTTCCTCCGAACTCTCTGGGCTTATCTGAACAGAGAACAAGGGAGTTACTTACTTCCTTCCTTCCTTCCGCCCTTGCTTTTTTCCCCCTCCCTTTCAGACACTAATTATGCACGGTGTAGACACTCGAATCCGATTCATATGTGTGTGTTCGCGAAAAGAAGAACGAGGCAGCACAGCCCGAAGTCGTCATTGTTGAGCTGAAGAATGGAAACAATGTCACGCGGCGGCCCATAAAGGCCGACAGTGCGATTATGCACTGGAATAAACAGATCATCGCGTTGAAAGCCCAATCAAGAACACTGCAGATTTTCGATCTGGAGCAGAAGAAGAAGTTGAAGTCTTGCACGATGAACGACGATGTTCAGTTCTGGAAGTGGATTAGCCCAAGTACGCTCGGTCTCGTCACAACGAGCAGCGTCTATCACTGGGATGTTTACGATGCTGCACAAGATGCTCCCGCAAAAGTGTTTGAGCGAAATGCCAACCTGAATGTTTGTTTTTTCCCTCCCCACTTGGACGTCTTTACCATTGTGATGCAGAGACTCACTCGTAAAATAACTCGATAGGGTTGTCAAATCATTAATTACCGTGCGAATGAGGACGGCAAATGGATGGTTGTCGTTGGCATCTCCTCCCAGCAGGGCCGTGTGGTTGGTGCCATGCAATTGTACTCAAAGGATCGTGGCATCAGCCAAGCCATTGAGGGCCACGCTGCTGCTTTTGGGTCTTTACGGCTGGAAGGCGCGCCTCAAGACACAAGACTGTTCAGTTTCGCCGTCAGAACAGCCACTGGAGCCAAGTTACACATTGTAGAGGTCGACCACGCCGAAGCCAACCCCGTCTTCCAGAAGAAGGCAGTTGAGATTTTTTTCCCTCCCGAGGCTACAAATGATTTTCCCGTTGCTCTTCAAATTTCCCGCAAATATGGCGTCATCTTCATGGTCACCAAGTACGGTTTCATTCATTTGTACGACCTAGAAACTGGTACTATGATCTTCATGAACCGAATTTCGAGCGAAACAATTTTCACCAGCTGTTCCGACAGTGAATCTGCCGGTCTTGTGAGTATCAATCGCAAGGGGCAGGTTCTGTTTGTCACCGTTGATGAAGCGACTGTCGTTCCTTATCTTCTCGAAAACCCGGCCAACACTGAAATTGCCATCAAGCTGGCTTCCCGGGCTGGACTGCCTGGTGCGGACAACCTTTATGCGAAGCAGTTCGACCAACTGTTCAATTCTGGAAGTTATTTGGAGGCAGCAAAAATTGCGGCAAACTCACCTCGAGGTTTTCTTCGTACTGCCGAAACCATTGATAAGTTCAAGCGTTTGCCAACGCAACCTGGCCAAATGGCGTTCACCCTGCAATACTTTGGTATGCTTCTTGACAAGGGTGGCCTTAATCGACATGAGACCCTTGAGCTAGCCGGCCCAGTACTTCAGCAGAACCGAAAGCATTTACTGGAGAAATGGTTCAAGGAAGGCAAGCTGGACTGCTCTGAACAACTGGGCGACATGGTGCGGCCCTACGATATTGACATGGCTTTGAGCATCTACCTCAAGGCCAATGTTCCCCAGAAGGTTGTTGCTGGTCTTGCCGAGACTGGTCAATTCGACAAGATCCTGCCATATACCACACAGACAGGATATCAGCCCGATTATATTCAACTTCTGCAACACATTATCCGCGTTAACCCCGAGAAGGGCGCGGATTTTGCTACCTCGCTGGCCAACAGTGAGCAAGGGCCTATGGTCGATTTCGAGCGAGTTTGTGACATTTTCCAGGCTCAGGGTATGGTGCAACAAGCCACTGCCTTCTTGTTGGACGCCCTAAAAGAGAACAAGCCTGAGCATGCTCGCCTGCAGACTAGACTTTTGGAGATGAACTTGAATAACGCACCTCAGGTCGCCGAAGCTATTCTAGGCAATGACATGTTTTCACACTTTGACAAGGCCCGCATTGCTCAGCTCTGTGAACAATCCTTGCCTCAAAAGGCTCTTGAGCTCTATGAGGACCCCGAAGCTATCAAGCGCGTCATTGTTAACATCCCTGGCACCCCCAACTTTAACCCTGAGTGGTTCAGCAACTATTTTGGCAAACTCTCTGTCGACCAGTCCCTTGATTGTCTCGATGCCATGATGAAGCACAACATCCGTCAGAATCTGCAGTCTGTCGTGAACATTGCGACCAAGTACTCCGAACTTCTTGGACCAGTCCATCTGATTGATCTTTTCGAGAAATACAAGACTTCGGAAGGTCTTTTCTACTATCTGGGCAGCATCGTGAACCTCTCAGAGGATCCTGACGTTCATTTCAAGTATATCGAGGCCGCCACCAAGTCAGGCCAGTTTAACGAAGTCGAGCGTATTTGTCGGGACAGCAACCACTACAACCCTGAGAAGGTCAAGAACTTCTTAAAGGAGGCCAAACTACCCGAGCAGCTGCCTCTGATCATTGTCTGTGATCGATTCAACTTTGTTCACGATTTGATTCTGTACCTGTACCAGAACCAGCAGTTCCAGGCTATCGAGGCCTACGTTCAGCGTGTAAACCCTGGCAGGACCCCAGCCGTCATTGGCGGCTTACTTGACGTCGATTGCGATGAGAACATCATCAAGCAGTTGCTGAATACTGTCAACGCCCAGCAAATCAACATTGACGAACTTGTATCAGAAGTGGAATCACGAAATCGCCTGAAACTCCTCCTGCCTTTCTTGGAGGCTACCTTGCAGGCAGGCAACCAGCAGCAAGCTGTATACAACGCCCTTGCCAAGATTTACATCGACTCTAATAACAATCCGGAGGCGTTCCTGAAGGACAATGATCAGTACGATACGCTGACTGTGGGCAAGTACTGTGAGAAGCGTGACCCCAACCTGGCCTACATAGCCTACTCCAAGGGCCAGAACGACCTCGAGTTGGTCAATATCACCAACGAGAACTCCATGTACCGTGCACAAGCTCGATACCTCTTGGAAAGATCAGACGCAGAGCTCTGGAACTTTGTCCTCAGCGAGAGCAACATCCACCGCCGTTCAGTGGTGGACCAGGTCACCTCTACTGCTGTTCCAGAGTCAACTGATCCTGCTAAGGTCTCTGTTGCCGTGGCTTCTTTCCTGGAAAATGACCTTCCTCTCGAGCTCATTGAGCTTCTCGAGAAGATTGTCCTCGAACCTTCCCCCTTTAGTGACAACCAGAACTTGCAGAACCTCCTTATGTACACTGCCGCCAAGGCCGACAAGGCCCGTGTCATGGACTACATCCACAAACTTGACGGCTACAATTCCGACGACATTGCCATATCCTGCATCGATGTCGGCCTGTTTGAGGAAGCCTTTGAAATATATAAGAAGGCCGATAACAAGACCGCCGCTGTTGATGTTTTAGTCGAACATGTTGTCAGCATTGACAGATCTCAGATTTATGCTGAGGAGGTTGATATCCCCGAGGTCTGGAGCAAGGTTGCCAAGGCCCAGCTTGATGGTCTCCGTGTTGCCGATGCCATTGAATCCTATATCAAGGCCGGAGACCCCAGGAACCATGCTGAGGTGATTGAAATTGCCACACAGGCCGGAAAGAATGAAGAATTGGTCAAGTATCTGCGCATGGCCCGCAAGACTCTCAGAGAGTCCGCCATTGACACAGCCCTGACGTTCTGCTACGCCCGTCTGGATCAACTTCCCGAACTCGAGGACTTCCTGCGCGCCACAAATGTCGCCAATGTTGAGGAGTCGGGTGATAAGGCTTACGAGGAGGGCTTGTTCGAGGCCGCAAAGATCTTCTACAGTAGCATTTCAAACTGGGCCAAGCTCGCCACGACTCTCGTTTACCTGGCTGATTACCAAGCTGCTGTCGACTGCGCTCGCAAAGCCAACAACATCAGGGTCTGGAAGCAGGTCCACGACGCTTGTGTTCAAAAGAAGGAGTTCCGTCTTGCTCAGATCTGCGGTCTCAACCTCATTGTGGATGCCGAGCAACTACAAGCTTTGGTTAAGGAATACGAGAGAAATGGCTATTTCGATGAACTGATCAGCCTTCTCGAACAGGGTCTTGGTCTTGAGCGTGCTCACATGGGAATGTTCACTGAACTAGGCATTGCTCTGTCCAAATACCATCCTGAGCGCTTGATGGAGCACATCAAGATCTTCTGGTCAAGAATGAACATGCCCAAGATGATCCGCGCTTGCGAGGAGGCTAACCTGTGGCCCGAGCTCGTCTTTTGCTATTATCACTATGACGAATTTGACAACGCTGCCCTGGCAGTGATTGAACGCCCCGAGAACTCTTGGGATCATCAGCAGTTCAAGGAGATCGTCGTCAAGGTTGCCAACCTGGAAATTTACTACCGTGCTATCAAGTTCTACGTTGAGCAGCATCCCTCATTGCTTACCGACTTGTTGGCTTCCTTGACGGCCCGTATCGATGTCAACCGCGTTGTGAAGATGTTCCAGAAAAACGACAGCTTGCCTCTCATCAAGCCGTTCCTGCTCAACGTTCAGTCACAGAATAAGCGCATTGTCAACGAGGCCGTCAACGATCTGCTCATCGAAGAGGAAGACTATAAGACTTTGAAAGATTCTGTCCAGAATTACGACAACTACGACGCGAATGAGTTGGCCAGCCGCCTCGAGAAACATGATCTTATTTTCTTCCGCCAGATTGCCGCCAACATATACCGAAAGAACAAGCGCTGGGAGAAATCGATCGCCTTGTCCAAGCAAGACAAGCTCTACAAAGATGCCATTGAGACCTCTGCCATGTCTGGCAAGAGCGACATTGTTAACGACTTGCTGCGTTACGTGAGTGCAAGCCCTGGTACATGTTTTAGTGCGCCGTGTATGGATAGCGACGGGATGCAGTCCCCCTGGCTAACATTGCATATTATCTACGTAGTTCGTCGATATTGGCCACCGTGAGTGTTACACTGGCATGCTATACGCATGTAACGATCTTATTCGTCCTGACCTCGTGCTGGAACTCTCATGGCGCCACGGTCTCCACGACTTCACAATGCCATACATGATCAACATGCTTGCGCAGCAAACAAAGGAAATCGCTTTGTTGAAGTCTGACAACGAAGCCCGCAAGGCCAAAGAAAAAGAGCAGGAGAAGACTGAAGAGACAACCCCTATCCTGGGCGCTGGTCGCCTTATGATTACTGCTGGACCGGGTGGCAACGTGGGCAGTCCTGCACCTATGCCATACCAGCAGCAAACCAACGGCTTTGCACCGCAACCCACCGGCTACGGATACTAGATGCTAGATGCAAGTGCCGGCCCGGACCTGGTATCGCACACAAACTCTCGAGTATAACTTGCCACAACATCGTCCGCGCCGACACAATGGCATGAAGTGGGAAGCTACGCCAAGGCTTAGATACCCCACACCATCGGGAGACGACGACTCGGGGATTTCTTTGAGGTCATGAAAACTGTAATTACTACCTTTTTACTTTGCGCCATGGTGGTTAGACATGAATGGAAAAGTGACGGCGGACAGATGTGCCTTTATGATGGCATCTTTGATATTTGGTGCTTTTTTTTTCTTTTTTTTTCTCGCGCTCCTTGTTCTGTTGATGTTTCTTATCTATTTCACCTTTGCAACTCACGGAAGGAAAAAAGAAAAAAGACTCTGGGTGAGGCGGTCATTGCCTGCACCTGGCAGTTGGGTCTTATGATTGAAGAGCGAATGACGATTCTGCTGCAGCTAGACTGGAGGCAGACACATATCAAGCCAGACAACGAGACGAATCAGAGACGCAGGGAACCAAAGGCAGTCGTATGTTGTATGATAGTAATTAAGTTTTTGCATTAAATTTGTGTGTATGTGTGTGTATTTTGGTGCGAAAAGAAAAAAAAAGACCGGAAGAGACAAAAAGCGCCGTTCTTGCGAAATGGCGGACATTGCTCTACAATATGCAGCACGGTCACCACTCCACACGCAGCTCTTGCTTGTTCCCTTGTGATAGGTCTATGAGACGAGATGTGTGCATGTCACTCTGGAAAACCCGCTCCAGGTAAAGCCCAGCACCGAGCGCGCCCCCTTCCGTCTCTTCTTTTGCTTGAATTCATCCCTCCCATTCGATCCGTGTACGTTTATTTCGTAGTCATTTCTTTTCTAAGCCCATTATTTGCATGACATCATCACGACCAGGAGACGACGAAACGGCAAGCAACCAAATCACCTCTTCCTCGTATCCACGGGTTTCGGATCCGCAACCTTGAGCCACTCCCCGTTGAAGGCATTGACGAGCCAGTTGTTTAATTCTGCGGCGCGGGGGGG